>JABFAI010000280.1:0-108080 GCA_013266175.1 Fusarium gaditjirri
GGGGGTGGGCAACAAAACCCTCCGAGTCAAATCAACAAATTGACTCCGTAGCGAGTACCCATCCTGCCCAAATAGTCGATTTACACGAGTCTTCTTACCAAATGAACTGCAGCAGGTGTCAGTAAACAGTCGATTTACAAACTCGGGCTCCATATAGTTTGTTTGACTGGGTCTACAGACTTTTTTTTTCTTACTTCATCCTGCGCTGCACTTATAAAGATGCATGAGGTTCTAAGAATCCTGCTACGAAAAAGAAGAACGTCTTTCCTGTGTCTTGGTTCTATCAACCCCCCGATGATCACTTACACGACTTACTATGTTGAGTGTCGGCCGCCCTCAGACGGGGGTCCAACATGCCGTTGAAGGAGCGCGGCCCGTCCTGCGCCCCACTGTGACATAAACGGTAGAAACCTCTTGCATGTTCAAGGTATCCACTTCCTAGTTACGGTATCCGCACGTACCAACAACAACCAAAACATCTCTTTTGTTGACATTCTCACACCCCATTTCAAACCACACTACAATGCCACAATGGTCATAACAGCGTCGCGATACCGGGCACGTAAGCAAAAGGTCTTTTGGTCCGTTTTCCAGACGGATGTCTCATCGCCCACACCGCGTTCAACTCCCGTTGCTGCCTTCACCGATCAAGGTGCTGCCTTCGGAGGTCCCCACGCGTTACCTCAGCATGCTCCCCCACCGCCGCCGCCGCCTCTCTTTCACGAGACTTTCCAACACGCCGATGACCAGGTGAGGTGGGATCGAGCATGGCATGCTGTCACATCCAAGATCCAGCTACCAACTTCAGTTGCGGTTGAGGATTCCTTTGGCACTTTACCTCCAGAATCACAGGACGTTGACTTGGATTTCCGTGATTCCCTAGCTCTGCTCCTCTACCCTGGCCGCTCTTTGCCCCAGGCAGCTCATACAGAAGATATCCTCCTTTGGCACACACATCAAGTTCGCCAGCACTTTATTCACCATGTCATGCCACTGTTGTCTGCGTGTTCCAGTCAGGATGATCACACACAGGTCTTAGCCTCAAGTGTTTCGACTCTCGAAGCAGCTCACAGGCAATATCTTTGGGGCTTGACACTCATAGTCCAAGGCTACGAGGACGACGTATCTGCTAACGCATCCTTTTCAAAGTTTCGTCGTGATTTACATACCATCATTGGTAACTCTCTCAACCAAGGCTTGACGAATGCCCTGACAAGTGTCTTACAGCGACTCATCCGTTCTAGCCTTGGTATAGGAAGACGTTATGATGGAATATTAGAATCACAAGACAATTGGGGCGATTCGGCGGCTCGGGAAGAGCTTCTGGGCCTTATTGAGTCTCTCAAGAATGTTGGACTTGTAGGAGAGAGATTTCAAGTGCTCTTCGCCGAAATCATGGATGCCAGCATGGAGGAATTCATCAAGACCTCCTATTCAGGATTTTGGAAAGCGCCTGAACAGTCGTCAACCCCAGGCTCAAGTGCCTTAACTGGGTGCCTTGGCCATCTTTCAGATTGGGTTGAAAACCAGTACGGTCGCCTTGCTGTTGAGGTGTTCGGTCGTCTTGAAACTCATATCGCTTGGAGCGACGTTGAATGCTGGAAGGAGATCGCGGTAGGCCGCCTTGCTACCTTACGAATTCAAGAACTATTTGATATCGCTTTGAATTGGCCCGAAAGCCGAGGCGGACTCGAAGATCTTCGTCTGGCCGTTTCTACGCCACAACGTCGCCTTCAATTGACTGACACGTTCTCACTCGCTCTTCAGAAGCGACTCCTTCACCCTGGACGATCCACCTCCGATATACTTCAGACTTACATTTCTATGATAAGGACATTCCATGCCCTGGATCATTCAAAGGTTCTCCTTGATCGTGTCGTTCACGCACTACAGCTGTACTTGTGCCAGCGGGACGATGCCATTAGGATCGTGGTCACAGGCTTACTCTCCAACCCGAGCGAGGCTAGTACGGGGGAGGGAAAGGCAAAGCTTGCAGAGTTGGCTGTGTTGCTCAACTCTGCTTCTCAACAGCAACGGCGCCAGGTCGACGACGAGGACCTGGACTGGAACGATATGACCTGGGTGCCCGATCCTGTGGACGCAGGTGTCAACTACAAGAGACCTAAGAACGAGGACGTCATCGGAACTCTGATCAACGCACTTGGCTCTCAAGAGATTTTTATCAAGGAGTTTCAACTTATCATCGCGGAACGATTGCTTTCTAACCAGGCAAGCTTTATACAAGAGACCAAAGTACTGAGCCTGCTTAAAAAGCGGTTCGGCGACAATGCTTTACAAAATTGCGACGTCATGATGAAGGATATTCAAGACTCAAAGAGAGTCGATGCAGTTCTCGGAAAGAATATTTGCCAACCGTCGCTTGATTCAGGAGCACTAGCATACCATTCCAAGATTCTCTCCCGACTCTTCTGGCCAACGTTACCTAAAGACCCTTTCACAATTCCGCCACCCGTTGCCGCGATGCGGGCCAAATACGAACAAGGGTTTGAGCGACTCAAGACTTCTCGGAAACTCACTTGGCTGGATCAGTTGGGTTCTGCAACTATCAAACTTGACTTCGAGGACCGCACTGTCGAGCTTGAATGCAAGACTTACGAGGCTGCTGTGATATACGCGTTCCAGGATGACAGCACTGAAGGCAAACTCGGCCCCACAGAACGAACTTTTGATGAGATATGGCAACAGCTCATGATAGACGAGGACCTTCTGGACCTCGCTCTAAAATTCTGGATTTCCAGGAGAGTGCTCCGTGATGTTGGCAGCCGAACCTATGTTGTCTTGGAGCGTTTGAATGAGGGTGAAGAAGCAGGTGAATTAGGTGATCCTGGTGAAGCTCAAGAACCTGGCAATGATAGCCGCTCATCTCCTCGCAAGCCCAAAATCGATCCTAAGGAGCAGGAGCGCCGAACTGTATACTGGCAGTTCATCGTGGGCATGCTGACAAACTCAGCACCAACTATGCCCCTTGGACAGATGTTAATGATGATGAAAATGTTGATTCCCGATGGCTGTTCCTGGACTAATGAGGAATTGCAGGAGTTTTTGGCAGAAAGGGTGGCGGAGAATAAATTAGAATTAGCCGGCGGTAAGTATCGCTTGCCGAAGAAATGAGAATAGGCTACTCGAACATGAGCGTTGTTGAGGGTCGAGTGTCTGCATCAGGGGTTCGAGCGAAGTGAGTACTGGCTGCAGTGTCACCATCTCTATAAACCAACACGGCGCTGGAGCCCGTCAGCGCATGCTTGCACCACAGCACAAACACTCGGGACCGAGCAAGAGATTGACGAGCCGAGGCGAGTGTTCGATGGCGAATATGTCGTGGTTGCCGCTGCTGCATCGGAAGGGAGAGGGATATATTCTTATTCCATCCTCCTCTTGTTTTCTAGTTGAATGAGGCCTCGCTCTGTATCGAAACGCGGCAGCCGGAAGGCGGAGCCTGGAGGTCACCTGTATAACCGGCTCAGCTCGACAGCCTTGATACATCACCCTTGCTCCTATGTCGTGCCTTGGGAGGGGATTTACTTATGTACTTCGTCGTGCGTTGCTCCAAGCTTCCAGCCGAGGGTCGGGCAAACAGCCAGAATAGGAAATATGAATCAAGCTGCCTCAAATGAGCGGACCCTCCGACTGTTTGTGATCTTCTCCAGGGTTGAAGAAGTTTATATAGCAAACAAGGCGTTTTCTTTCGAAGGACACTGGGGAGTGTTCTTTACCATCTTCAGAGTTGACTTGGTGCAGATCTGGAATGGCAAGGGCACCAGCAACGTTCTGGGTAGATCCTACGGGTTCCCAAACACCGAGGGACCAGCTGATGTTTGTTTTCGTTTCGTTTCGTGGCTAAAGTGGTTGCCGCTATTGGCTCCTCGGAATTGCTGGGAGGGTAATGTGTAGGCACGTGAGGCAGTTGGGTATCTCGCAGTGCTTTTAAGGTTTCCTCGATTGCTTAACAGCTTGGTCAACGGTTCGAAATGCGGAGAAAGGAAAGTGCATGATGGATCCATGTCATATTTCAGTCACGGCGATTTCAATGCAGCACAAACATTGAATATCGGTATTTGGTCCAGTTCATCCCATCCTCGAAATCCCTTGCCGTGGCCGTATCTGATTTTCCATAGACAATGTTCGCTTCCTTGCCTTTATGACACAGCCGCGTAAGACATGTGTAGGTAAGAGCAATGTGCAACAAGCAAGCCTCCTGCGGATGGGATCTCCTGGCTGTGATGATTTACACAGTGGCGGTTTGAAACATTGACCACTTCACGTAAACGATGGGGTGAATTACTATAGAGGCCTCGGCATAAGGTGGTGCGACTTTTATTATGTTGTGTTGTGTTTGTTATTACAGTAGGTATCCGCTCGGCTGTGCCGTGGGGAAACGGTATCCTTTGGTACAGTTTGGTTGATACCGGGTCTGCCTGCCTGGACTGGCAATATTTGTGGTTGATGCGGGAGAAGTCATAAGAGGAAACAACTTAATTCGTAATGAAGGACAAACGGCACCCGGATGATGGTAAGTATCCTCCTGCGCAACGACACTGGCCATGTCGTGAAAGATATGACTGTTCAGACAAATCCCTTTCAGCAAATTCGCGTATGCTTATGCAGCTTTCCTTGTTCTCGTTCGTTTGCCAAGTGACGAATCCGGTCGCCAGACTTGAGTAGGACGTTTTGGCTTTTGCTTGAGCGCTGCCAACGTCAGATGAACGCAAGGTTGACGCCGGGGCAAGTCTGGCTAGTAGTGGCTCGCTCTATGCTGGAGGGAGTTTTGGGCTTTTGGCCCTCCTCGCTCAAAGGCCCCTGTCTCTCTAGCTGATTGAACGAACACCTGTTTGTCTTGCCTAAATGGACTTGGCCCATGTTGTGAATCATGAATGGCTCGAGGCACGCGGGGCGACCGCCCACATGATGGATCGTGTTTACGCCTGAATCATCACAGTACCAACCAAAGACGTTCATAGTGTATCACCAGAACCTAATAAACCAAGTCAATTGTGCGTTGGCCAGTACTTTGTAACCGGTCATAGCTCGATCATGTTGAGTTTGCTCACTTCCCATTATGCACCTTGAGAATGGTCTTTTGATTTATATCGAGTCTCAAAATTTTTACGAGTATACAAGATGATTTCCCAAGAGAGGCCCTTACTGTAAGTGCATTGACTTAAACGTTGTTAAGGTATTCTTGACAGGCCCGATCGAACCCCTTGTCAGGATTTTTATTTATTTTACTTCGGAGAGGGCGCCTCTACTAGCCATAACTAGGCCCTGATCTGGTTATTTCCGCTGTTACATGGAGTGCTGTATGGGTTGAGTCTGTTTCCTTGATGAATCGGATAAGTGGAGGGGCTGGTTCTGTCTTACGGAATAGTAGGTACGGAGTACTATGGATGTAAGAATTACAGTACAGGACTTGTCGCTCACAGTGGAGCTGGCCTGATAACCCCATCCAATGCGATCAAGGTGGCCCTAGTCAAATTGACAGGGAACACGGTTATCAGGCCTCGTTTCAATATCCAACATGGAAGGTCTTTCAAGTAAGTCTCATATATTCTATATGCTGCATCATACGCACTTTCAATATGTCATTTCCCTCGAACAGAAAGGCCATGAAATGTTAGCAATTCCTTGATCACAGTTCACGCACCCTGGCCGATCCATGATAGGTTGTGCCCGCTTGGGCTTGGGCTTGGGCGGGCTGGCTGATGATGGATGGGCTTGAATTCTTCCCTACCCTGCGCATGCAGCTGATAGCTAGACTTTCTCTACGCATGACCATGGCCACGACCACGACCATGACTCTTTTGGCGAACTGTGTTTTTAGAAGTGGAGGCACCAGTGGTCGGGTGGTTTGGCACGCTGCAGAGGGTGACTCTGTTTGTCCAGGACAGCATGAGGAGCTGATTTCCCACGTCTTGTGCTATGTTGAAGCGGTTGGTGATGGCCTGTGTTCGTTCCGTTGCTTGGGGTTTCTATGTTGCTATCCTTGCCCTCTTCACTGCGACAACATTTCCTTGCTAGACCTACAATTTTGTTGTCGTTTTTGGCAACGTCGATAAGAGGCTCTCGATGATCCATTCTTTGCCTGGTGCGCGTACCATAAACCAAGCAAATTCCGCCATTCACCCACCTATCAATCAGTTCCGTGTTGATAACCTTACTACGATCAAGGGCGTCCGCTGGTCGGAAGCTTCCTTGATGGTCACGGTCAACCTTGCTCTCCACCTGCTGCTGAATACGGCCAGCCGGTCGGCACATTCAAGTATCATATCCGCCCTTGATGAACCCCAATTACAACTGCGACTGTAGCAACGACTCTGACTCGAATGTCACATTTCGTACAGACCATCTGCTGGGGTGTTCCCCCCTGCTCAGAGTTGGAGGAACACAACACGCCCAAGCGGCCCATTCTCGCTTTTTTGTTTGTCCACCGTATCATCTAGCTCGGCTTAACTCAATTGACTTGGTTCAACAACAGAGAAGGCACTCTTGCAGACCCTTCTGAAGGTCTTTGGCCACCATTTCATTCCACGCCCCCCGTCATCTACCTGTGCATAGTTCGTTTTCATTTTATTCGCTGGTACACTACCCAAACGCCTCGTACGCTTCCACCATTGGATTCCACGGCCACTGGCGCTCACCCAGGCCAAGCCTCAGGTCAGCATTCACTTCCAATATCTTACTTACACTGCCCAACTCACATTGCACTATCCATGACATCCGCTGGTGATTTCGCGACCGGCACACCAACTATCGTATCTAACCGCGAACGTAAGACTCTGCCCCATGTCCTAAACAGGCCCAGCCAACAGCCCAGTCTTTGAACCAAGACGAGCGAGAGCCTAGCCCAGACAGTGGAAGTCAGATCGTGCAAGAGGCGACAAAGACTCCAACCTAACGTTACTTGTCTCCCTTCCGTATTGTACCTCACATTTAGTAGCTTGCCTACTAAGGTACCTAGCTCTGCGACCTGTTGATTTCAGTCCCAGCCAGCCTGTCCCTGCAACCCACAGCATCACCACCCGCCTACCGCCTGGTCCTAAGGAGTCTGGTCTGGTCTGGTCTGGTCTCATTCGTACAAGCCGCAGCATTCGTTTTATTCTTTGCATTTCTTTCTCTTGTCTCTCACTTGGTCTCTGTCCCCCACATCGTTTTGTCCTCCTCCTTCTCTCTCTCCCCTTCACTTCAGTCTTCTTTTTTCCATTCCTCTCTCTGCATCTCCCTCTTCCCATCGACTTCTCGTAGATGCAACGCCGTCCGCTCGCACCCCGCCTCATCCTCGTCGCAGAACGCCGCCGCTAGAGCTGAAATAACGTCGTCATCGGGGTTATCGCAAATATCCGATAACGAACGACTGCCCCTCATCATCATACTTCTTCATATTCGCCCGTGGCTGCTCTCTCTGCCTCCCCACG
Source organism: Fusarium gaditjirri (assembly GCA_013266175.1). Taxonomy (NCBI): domain Eukaryota; kingdom Fungi; phylum Ascomycota; class Sordariomycetes; order Hypocreales; family Nectriaceae; genus Fusarium; species Fusarium gaditjirri. The sequence goes on from JABFAI010000280.1 coordinate 7,431, forward strand.
GCTACTTGTCTGCTTGTCTGCCTTTCTGACGCTCTACTCTGCTCTCCATCTCCCATCTACCTCGGGGGCCGAGAGCTTTAGACCCATGACCAGAACCTATCTGCGTTCCCCGATTACCGTTTTGTGACTGCAGCGTGCTACCGATAGTCCTAGTCCAGCACATATAATACGAATACAATATTCACTCATCTTCTACGTGGAGCCCTCGTGCAATCAGCATCCGTCAACGTTCCTCCCACCCGCTTCGTGCTATTCGAACAGAGCTGCCTTCACGATTGCGCTCACCTTTATCGGGTTCCAGTGAGCTGCAGCGGGACTTGCGTCTGTGCAGCTCCATTGCTTGTGAGCCAGATTGGGCCAATACCATTTTCAAGCCGTTTGCTCATAATGGATCCCATGGATTTCGTGCTATCAAGCAACCACCACCACCGGGCTTCCGGGCATTATGACCCTGTGCATTCTGCCTCAAACCATTGGGCACCACATTCTCAGACACAAAACTCGCCTGCGTATCCATGGCACGCCCAAAACCCAAGCTTACCTCACCTCTACTCACATCACTATGCCATGCCACCACACAGCTCTGTTCCAGATCCATATGGGCATCATGCAGCTATGTTACCACCAATGTTAGGCATGCCGTCTCCTGGCCCGTTTGCAGGTAGCATGTCTGGGCCAGCATTGCCACGGCCAAATGGCCGTGCTCATGCGTATCGCAACAGTATGCCGGCTGCCGTTGCTCCGATGCCTTCTGGCACTGCTAGCTATAGTCACGATGCAGCGTTCGCAAACCAAATTCCTGCCAACAGACCTTCAGATTTTCAGCCACAGGGACTCGGTCTAGGCATGCCTCCCCTCGGAGCCGGCCACCAGGAAGTTAATTCACTACATCGTTCGGCGTATGTCCAAGGCGACCCAAGCGCCAATGGCATGAATCATAGCAACACTGGTTACTTTCCACAGTTTCTCCCAGCCCCGCTACCCCCTCAAACTTTCATCCCGACATCGACAAGGAGAGGCCACTTCACTGCTGCATCGTCATCGTCCAGACCATTCGGTAATCTTCCCTCTCCTACCAGTAAGTCTCTCCCAGTAGCGCCGCCCTTCTCGGCATACCCTTCCAGTCTCGCAGGCTAGTGGATTTGTGAATCATTTGTTGGTTCGTGCGATGCTGATGACTGAGCATCTTTCCAAAAGCTAATGCTTACATTCTATAGGGCCTCCTCCTTCATCATCTGGATTTCGTCGATCTCACCCCAGACAACGCAGGCGCATAATGTCGACAGAGTCCGGACGCGACGACCATGAGGATGACGGGTATCATGGCCATCATGAGCATGTTCTCCACATTCCGAATGATTCCGAGTCATCACCAGAGGTGGATGAGGCCTTAATCCGACAGATGCAATTTGTCAGAGGCTCTTTGACGACCAAGATGGTGGCTTCCCAGCTAACGCTCCAGTCACTCATGAGCATCAAGCTTGAGGACTTAGCTGAGGCAGACCGAAGTAAGAACTTCTTCCCCATCGAAACTCATTGAAGCTAACGTGTTCCAGGCTGTGTAATTTGCTATAACGAATACGGCGTTGATACTCCAGAAGGTATTAAAGAGGCACCTCTTCGTCTACCAAAATGTGGACATGTTTTTGGCGACCACTGCATTAAGAAGTGGTTGGAGGATTCGGATAGCTGCCCTTACTGTCGAGACAGACTACATTCAGAACCTAAGGCACAGACAAACTCGTCCACCGCCGCATTCGTAAGCTTGATGAGAAGTGGAGCCGCGAGCATCCATCCAGTGTGAGTCAACAATGAAAGAATGAGGAACACGAATACCTTGTCCGCTTGATCAATCAACTGACGTAAGCAATAGGATGGCAGCAAGTGGTCCACATGATGAGGCTCTGACACGGGCAATTATAGCCACATATGAAGCCGCAGATCCACGGAACAATGGCTCGCCTCGATATTCTGCACAAGTACCTGGGGAAGGAAGGCCACCCCCTAGAGAAGGTGTTGAGCACCAGCACCGTCGACTTCGAACGCGGCACGGCAGCTCATCCACGCGTGACAACTTTGCCTTGCCCGAACCTCGCAGCCAGGCAGCGTCGACAGCTTCACAGCCTGTGACGACTGGTTCTAGCCTATCAGCCGTACCGCAGCAAAACGAACGTCCCCTTACGGAAAGACAGATACAAGAGTGGACGGGTGTACACACCCAGAATGCAAACGACGGATCGACGACGGTCCGGGATCGCAACGCTGAAACAGAACCATCAATTGGGGCGACGCCAGCCTCACCTTTATATGCAACACAGGAGGATGACGCTCAACACTCAAATCTCAGGACTCTTCGGAACCCATTGCAAACACAGACGGGTTCCCCATTTGAGAATTTGGGGAACAACGAAGCTGCACCGGATATGACATATCACGGCAACAGCAATTGGTGATTTGTCATTTTGTGACACAATCTTGACTTAATCTCCAGAAGGAATTAGAAGAAAGGGTGGCGGAACAAAGAACGGCGTAGATAGATGCGTTTATGATAACCTAGTCGGCTGCGCAAAGGCTACTGGCTCCTTGGAGTACGACATCTCTGTCGCAACGTACTAGGCGGACCTTGATATGAGAATTAGGGACTCACAAAATATATGAGGTCAGAGGCCGTTTGGCACGGGTTGGCGTTGAGTATGATGGTATGGTCATGGTTGAAAACGCACCAGATCAATGGGTTTTTGGTATGTTTCTGTTTGATACCACCGATGATTGGAAGGGAAGTGTTTTGATGGGGCACATGCAAAGAGACTGAATTGTTCACTACTCCGTATCCAGCCATCAATAGGTAGGCGACCTATCGCTTTAGCGGAATTAGCGATAATATCGAATGAAATACTTTTACGTAGTGAGGGTTGTACACTCCCCAAGACCCTTGCTCAGTTCATGGAGCCGGGAATGCCTGCTGATCCCCTCGATCGGATTTCCATTGAAGCGTCCAACTCCGCAACTTATACTAGAATGGAACTAGCGTCTTGATGTCTCCGCATCAAGAATTGGTTCGGTCGGAGTTTTTGTTGCATCGATGATGCCGTTGGAACGGTGCAATGTTGATGACCGACTCGGACCATGTGGTGCGTCCGTTTATATCTCTGACGATCCGAGTATCTCATGGAGCCTTGGATGTCTAGGCCTCCCCACTACGCTGAAGATAGACGAATCGCTTATAAGGCCATTCCCTGTCGCTGTACCCCTTGAGACGCGCAACTGTAGTCATTGTATCTGTTCTCCTACGTTTAACCCAAGGTTCATACTCTGGCCTTTCGAATTTTCTCTCTCTCTCTCTCTCTCTCTCTGTGCATTTTTTTTTATCTAAACTTGAATATCATGGGACTGCCATGGGAGCGCATCACAGCCACTGCTATTATAGGTGCCTTATCGCTCGCATGGGCACAGAACAATTGGGCAAGACACCAGCTCTTGGGACGCTTTACAGAGCTTTGGATTGCGAGTCTCGCTCTCTGGGGCGTATGGACAGTCTGGATATATCCTTTATTTGTGTCTCCCCTGAGACATCTTCCTGGGCCTTCCGGGAACCATTGGTTCATGGGTCAGGCGCAGAAAATTATGGCCGAACCCTCAGGTGTTCCAATGCGAGAATGGTTCGTGGATGTATTTCTTGTGTTGAATTCGAGATGATGGAAACCCCGCTAATCAGCAAATTGCGTTTAGGGCTTCTAAGATTCCCAATGATGGCCTACTCTGCTATCGCGGGTTCTTCAATCGAGAGAGAGTGATGGTCTGCTCACCAAAAGCCTTGGCTGAGGTACTTAGTACCAATAGTTATGCTTTCCCTAAGCCCTCTCATTTTCGATGGTCCATTGGTCGCATTCTTGGAATTGGCATTTTACTTGCGGAGGGGGAGGAGCACAAGATGCAGCGCCGCAGCTTGACACCTGCATTCGCCTTTCGTCACATCAAGAATTTATACCCGGTCTTCTGGAGCAAGGCTAGGGAAGTGACACGCACCATGATGGCAGAGTTCGGTGGGAGGGAAGAGGTTCATGTCGAAATATCGAGTTGGGCGTCACGGGCCACACTCGATATTATTGGTCTCGCTGGGATGGGGCGGGACTTTGGCGCCATTCAAGACCCTCAAAACACTCTCGCTCAGACATATAAGCAGATATTTAAGCCTTCACGCCAGGCTCAGGTCCTCGCTTTTATTGGCATGATTATCCCCATGCAATTCATCACTAAGCTACCTTTCCGTCGAAATGAGGATATTGCTAAGGCAGCCACCGATATCCGGGCAGTCTGTCGAGATCTTATCCGCGAGAAGAAGGCAAAAATTGACAATAAGGAGCAAGCCGATGTTGACATACTATCAGTCGCTCTTGAAAGCGGTGGTTTCACTGACGAAAACCTGGTTGACCAGCTCATGACATTCCTCGCTGCAGGACATGAGACAACAGCATCAGCGATGACCTGGGCAATATATATGCTCTCGAAGCATTCCGATGTTCAGAGCAGGCTGCGGGACGAAGTACGCGAACATCTTCCGTCTGTGGATTCGGACGTCGATATCACCAGCCTCGACATAGACCGCATGCCATACTTGAATGCAGTGTGCAGTGAGGTTCTACGATATTATGCCCCTGTCCCATTAACAATGCGCGATGCCGCCTACGATACCACCATTCTCGGCCATTCAATCCCCCGCGGCACACGCGTTGTCATTGTACCGTGGGCTACTCATTTTGACACTGAGCTCTGGGGCCAGGATGCGAGTCAATTCAAGCCAGAGCGGTGGCTCCCATCGGGTGGAGAGAGTGGTTCCGCTGACCGCAAAGCAGCGAGTGGTGGAGCGAGCAGCAACTACGCGTTCCTGACTTTCTTGCATGGCCCACGGAGTTGCATTGGGTCCAGTTTCGCAAAAGCAGAGTTCGCATGTTTGCTAGCGGCGTGGATTGGTCGCTTTGAGTTCACCCTTGCGAATCCTGAGGAGATGGATGAGAAGAAAGTGGAAATTCGGGGCGGTATAACGGCACGGCCCGCGAAAGGTATGCATGTCAATATCAGAACAGTGAGCGGCTACTGATGGAATACGGGTCTATTTGTTTGGCGATTATGGGTCAGAAATTCGGTGTACAGTGCAAAGCTTGATTTACATTTACACGATATTATGTTACATAGGCGATATTGCGTGAGATGGTGTGTATAAGCGGGCAGATTCGCGCGGTGGGTTGGTGTGTGGATGTAATTACCAAGCCATTCATTCACGTTGGAGCTTGTCTTAGCTAACGGGTAACAATGGAACGGCTCGCCGATACGCTATTCTATAAACATTCCTAACAAATTCTCATCAGTTCTGCCCAGCTTATAAGAAATGAGACTTTGCTCATATAACAGGCATTCTTACCCAATGAGGTGGAGTTGCAATACGAGGCCGGCACTGTGAGACAATCGACAAAAGAGATCCTCACCTTTCGATACTGTACAGGGTAGGCCCCACATCGCAGCCTATAAGAACCGACATTGTCTGCATGTGTGACTGCATATGACTGCCAGCTGGCAATGGATCTTCGATGTGGATGTTACGACGGCGCTAGCCAATGTGTGGCGGCCTGAATGAGGCATTCAGACTGTCGAAGCACTTTAATTAAAGCCAAACGCCCCCAATAAATATCAGGCCAAGCTTGACAAACCTAGAAGTTGTCTCTTACAACGTACCCCATTTAGAATCTCCGGTAATGCTCGCCTACCTAACCATCAAGTGTATGTACAAGTCAAGATTTGAGCATTAGCGCCCAGGCCTCCCATAGCAAATGGCTCATCGCCCAGCCCAGAAGGCCAGATCAAATCTAAGACCCGCAACGATCCCCATTCTATTTCAGCTTGACCAACGACGTGCGACCCCAGCCACCGCCTGTTTTGCGGGCCGCGGCGGACGGGCCCCATGAAAGCTGGCAACGAGCTCCCGAAAACAAAACACCATCAAAACATCACACTTCAGAACCCCCCTCGACAAATTCCACAACGCTGGTAGACCGTAAACCGGCGCAATGCAGCGAGACAATCGCTCTCGGGACCCCGAGGGCTCTCGCCGCCGGTGGTACGAGTCTCGCGACCGCGATCCGAGAGATCTGGGAGATTCGCGTCAGCAACCATCGCTGCTATCGCAACAACAATCACAGCATCCCCAACAAACAGTCCCCCAAATGTATCGACAACACTCTCAGCAACGAGCATATGACCCTCAACGTTATGAACAGTCCCCAATGTATCAACAGTCACCGCAGCATCCGCAATTTCCACTACCTCCCCAGCAATATCAACAATCGCAACGCTACTCCAGTGCGCCGCCTCAGTCGGTGCCGGGATATAATTACCCTTATCAACCGCAGCATAATTCACAACGACCACAGACACCTTCAAGTGTTTTCTCGTCCTCAAGTGACACATCGACATCACTATTAGATATCTCGCGATACAAGGACACGAAACAGTTTGGTGGTGTTTTGGGCACATTTTTCAAGGCGCCTTCAGACCGTGTCAAACAGCGTCTCCACAGAAAGAAGAAACAGAAGCGCCGCGTGCTTTACTTTGGTAACTCATCATCATCTTCTGTGAACTCTGACCTAGCCTACGGACAGGGATACGTTAGGCAACCAAAAAGCCGTACCCTGAGCCCCCGAAGTCAAAGCCGTGCCTCTGGTCAAGGCTATGCCTTTTCTCCAGGTCATGGTCCGAGTCAAGGACATCGGCGACGCAGCTCAGGGGGGTCTGATCGTGCATCACGACCGACGCCTCGGAAGAAGACCGCCGATGAAGAGATAATGGCCCTTGGCCAGCAACTCTCTGACTTAGCGCGGCGGTCCAAGGAAGACGAGCAACGCCTATCCAGCCGAGGATCAGGCAAGGGTAAGGCGGCTGCTCTGGGACTTGCAGCTGGCGCAGCTATGGCATCTGGTTATGGCCGGCAGAAACACAGCTCACGGGGATTGGGTAGCTCAAAGCAGCGCGTCGACACTTCAGATGATGACTCAGACTGGGAGGATGCGTCTGACGATGAGTCGTCTAGTAGTGATGACGCTGGCTCAGCTGCCGACTCAGAGCTTGCATATGGCATCGTCGGCGAATCTATCAAGCCCGCAGCCGGTGTTGCGGCGGCTGCAGGAACTGCAGTAGCCACAACCGCTATGGCTGGCTCTAGACGACACTCAGGTCAAAGCCCAGCATTTGACCCTCGGCGATATGGAGATCGTGGTTCTATCGTTGACCCTCGCCTCTTTGGCCCCTACAACTCTCTTCGAGGCTCAATTAATACCCCATGTGGCTTCCGGGACGAGGAACAGGCTGCCGCATACCGTCGCGATTCTGCTAGCCTAGAAACCGGTGGACCAATTCAGATGCGAGATGTGTATCCCGTTCCCACCTCTGATCACAACCGATTTGACAGAGGCCAATTCCCAATGTCTGACAGGCGCCAGGATCCGTTGACTCGACCCGCGCCTCTTCCCCTGCAACAGCCGGTTCCCAAGCAGGCGGTTTCATCAAAAGTTTATAACGCCGAAAAAATTGATGACATAAACCGCAGGGAACCTCGGCAGCGCAAATCTGAACAGCCCGATGAAAAGAGCTGGGCAGGGGTTGCCACGGCTGGTCTCGCAGCAGCAGCGATCGGTACGGCTATGGCATCCTCAGCATCCTCGCGAAAGGACAATCACGAGAATCGTGATGGGAGGAAGCATGACCGTGCTGATCGAGACCGCCGTGAGCAAAAGCGCATCGACCTAGAGCGCCAGAAAGCCCTAGAAGCAGAGGAGCAAAAACTCAAAGAGCTGGAGCATCAAAAAGCCCGAGAGCTAGAACGGCAAAAAGCCCAAGATCCGGAACGTCAGAGGCTCGACTGGGAACAACGCCTGGCTCACCATACCCAGCGTCAGGAAACATTGGAGGATGAGCGTGAACGAAATGTGAAATGGGAGCGTGACTACCGTGGATCGGATCCCGAGCCTATCTTTCCCAAGTATAATGACGACCGAAAACCTTCACGACGACATGATGATCATAACGATACCCCCACGGATAGAATGGAGAAGAATAATGTTGATGTTGTAGATGTGTCTCAAAGGGATCAGGGCGGAGTTGAAGCATTCCGTATTGAATCGGGACCGGAGTTTACAGTGTTGCGCGAACCTGTTGTCCGAGCTGAGAACAGCGAGCGTGATGCGACTCAAGATGGCCGTGACCTTCCTCTACCTGTTGGTGCTGGTCATCACGCACTAAGCGACTCGACCCAATCCGCACATGGGACCATTGATCCCTTCCAGTACCAAGTTGCGGACGATGCGTTCACTGTGTCTCAAAGAACCACACCTGGGCGCCCCCTCACACCTAATGTTGTCACCATTGAGCGCGAGCCTAATTTCGACGACTCGCCGCCAAGTTCTTCAGCAGCTGATGCTCGGTTAAGCCGACGAGACTCGTTTGAGATTGAGCGTATGGTTGACGAATACCGCCGGGAGACTCACGATTCATCACAACATCGCGATACTCAAGCTGGTCATGAGTTCGAAGAGGACGAGCGAAAGGCCAAATCTATTCTTCATGAGGCCAAACATGCCACAATCCCTGTTGCAGCTGCCGCAATAGCATCGGCTGTTGCAGTCGAACATGAGCACTCTCAAGAACATGAACACCGTCGCTTCCCGAACAATAGAACTCAAGATAGCTCAAGAGGTCGCAAGGATACTGTGCAGGAGGAAGCTGATAGGTTCTATCGTGAGGCCTGCATCGCCCGGAAAATTGCTTCCGATGAACTACGATCTCGAAGTGCATCTCCTGAGCGATCTGTCGTCGACAAGTGGCAAGATAAGAATGATCCATTCACGATTGTCACACCGCCGATCATGGAAGACAAGCACCCGGATAATGACATGTTTGATGGACCAGATGCAGATGTAAAGATTGATAACAAGATATACCCCCGGGAAGAACGCCATTTCCGAAACCTGGGAGACAATTCTTCTGCTCTTGTCTTAAGGTCAAGAGAGCCTTCCCGAGAGCGTCCTGTCCTCAATCTGATATATCCTACCCCTGCCACAAGTCGCCAGCACACACCAACTCCTCAATCACAAGGTGCAAAACAGGCGGATGATGAAGTGCCCACGCCTGACAATGTCAGCATTGGACCTAAGGGCGAGATCATCTCTGCTAGCGAACCCGTGTCTGCTGCCAAATCTGTCAGCTGGGGTGAGAACGAGACGAAGAGCTTTGAAGTAGACACACCAGAGAACCGAAGCGATTCCGACAACTACTTTCCTACTGATAAATCGCACGACAAGCCTAGGCCGAAGCTAAACAAGGCCAGTCGCTGGGGTATTCTTGCCGCGGCACTGGCTGGTACCAGCGCCGAGCCACACAACGAACCTGATTTTGTAGTGTCATCCAAAAACTCAGATATCCCCAGAAGCTTTCCGGATGAAGCAAGCAGGGACATCTCTGTTCACAGGGTTGAAGACGTTTCCGGTGATGATACGATGCACGAACCTCCAATTCCTGGGCCTAAACCTCCGAGCCCACATCCTCAACAGATGCCTGGAGGCTTTGCAGATGACTTTGAGTTTGCTGCTACTCTTGCTGCGGGCTTGAAGGATACTGGGTTCAACCCCGATATTGTCATTGATGACCCCTCCTACAGTCGGCGTGACTCTCCTCCAGGTGTTCAAGAGGCGAACGGGGACTCTCATGGCAGCACAAATGGCAATTCCTGGTACAAGCGACCTTCCCCCGAGGCCATTCCCGAGTCTAGAAATGATAGCATTCCAAAACTTCTCCCCGAGCAAGGGTTCGTTCTCGGAGAAGTTGAAACCCCTCAGGAAACGCCCTCTATTCGCCACGAAGGCGAACGTGACGTCAAGCCCGACTCACCAAAGCCTGAAGACGTGCCACTTCCTCAAGACAGCTCTGAAATTACAAACTTGAGCAAGCGAGAACAGCGCAAGCGAGATAAGTCTAACGTTATCGTTGTTCAGGATGATGGACAGATTGAGAACATCAGAGCGGAGCCGTCACCTTCAAGAGAGGTCGGCGAAGAGGTATGGGAAGATACCACTCGCAAGAGAGGGAAGAAGGATCGTAAAGGCCGCGATTCCGAAGATATGAGTCCAAGAACTTCTTTCATCGATCAATACGCAAGACCAGCCAGAGACACTAGATCTCATCATGATCTTGAATCGAAGAATAGCCGTGCCGAATACGAACGCAGCCAGAGCTTCAGTACCGCGGATATCGCTAAGGTGGCTGTGCCAGTCCTCGCCTTGGGTGCGCTTGCCTCCTCAAGTTCAAGAAACATACTGTCTCGCGAAGTTCGCTCTGAAGACGAGCGAGACGTTCCTAGGAAGTCGCACAAGCATTGGAATGATGACGATTACTACTATGACGACGACACGTCTCGCGTCTCCGCCCCTGTGAAGCCTTCCCACCATCGCAATTCATCTCGAGATATATCCTCCCGAGAGGTTCGATCAGACGATGAGCGAGATGATCACAGGCATTCAAGCAAGCATAGGAAGGACCGCGATTCTCGCCACGATACCAGATACCGAAGCTCTTCTACACTGGACCCCACTGATCGACGGTCTGCAAGACGAGGAGCATCTCGAGATCGTTCAAGAGATCATAGGTCTAGAGACAGGTCACGGGATAGAACAAGAGATCGATCCCGAGATCGTTCAAGAGATCATAGGTCTAGAGAAAGGTCCAGAGACAGGTCACGGGATAGAACAAGAGATCGATCCCGAGATCGATCTCATCACAGAAGGTCTGATGATGAGGAGCGGCCAAAAAGATCGAAGCGTCACACCTACAGCAATGACTCCCCAACCCGGTCATTAGCAGCCTCCGAAGTCTCTGTTGGCAGTTCAAGCAGCAAGAGAAGCAAGAGGTCGAAACGAAGGAGTGGAGCCGAAGAAGAATTCGACGACAACAGAGAGAGCCTGTCGGATCGAAGACATGACTTCTTCGACGACCGAGATGTTAGCTCTGTCGTATCTGAGTCACGTGGAGATGACCGTCGGCGCGACAGCGGACATAGACGTAAGTCTTCGCGTTACGATGATGAAGACGTGAAATCAGTTGCATCCATGCCTGGCTCATCTCGCCGGGACAAGGAGTACAAAGAACGCAGAACCCCTGAAAAGCGACCAAGCAGTAGTGTTCTCTCTAGCCTCTTCAAATCACGTAAGGATAAGAAGGATTCTTTTTTAGATAATGCCGGCACCCTTGGCGCGGGTGTCGGCTTAGCGAGTGCAGCGGCCATTGTTGCGTCTGATGCTGCTCGTTCCAACGCCGCTGATACCTCATCAGATCACGAGAATTCTGTCTCTCGTGATGGCCGGCCTCGTGCGCGCAGCTTCGAACTGGTCGACCCCGAAGTCGTGCCCCGTGTTATCAAACCAGCCATTGACCCTCAGTATGGCGATCTCCTTCCGCTCCCTCCCAGCGAACCAACTAGTCCTTCTTCTGGTCCGGAGGAACTACCCCCTCTTCCCGACAGCAGGCCTGACACCCCCCCAGAGGAGCGTATTATTCGACGAGATTCGCGTACTCATCAGCGACGCCGTAGCGTTTTTGACACGCCCACAAAATCACCCAGCCGAACTGCTGTTCCTATCGCCCTTCGTTTGGGTAATAGGTCAAACCCCGCTTCTCCTGTCAGCTTCAAGGCGTCCCCCGCAAGTTCCCCTATAACGTCTCATTCGGATGCCGTAGTCATGTCAAGGCGAGCAGCTCGACCAACATCCTGGGACAACAGTCGAGAAATCATGCCTCTTTATCTTCTTGAACACTCACGACACCAACCAACTACTGGTTCAGTGCTACCTGCGCTCCCACCTAGTGAACCTAGCGAGACTTCTGCAAGGAACTCACCGGAATCCGAGTTCCTCAAGCATAGCGATGATTATTTCGGCTCTGGACTTGATTTTACCGGGCCCGATCTTCATGTTGATACCGAGCTATCGGAGCAGCATCCTAAGGACTCGGTCGCAGGATCTCAGGAAACAACGCCTCGCGCGGAGTTCATGCCCATGCTCCCAGGCCCTGTCTCCTCTGACGCCGCCGGAGAGCATGAGAAGGAACCGACAACTGATTTCCCGATGCCGGCGGAAGCCATCAGCAAGGACATGGAAACCGACGTCTCTGCTGCACCGTTGCCCTTTGACGCCTCTGCTGTGGCTCTTCCTGCCGCCTTGGCTTCTCATGCTTTTTTGGAAGGCCAGCAGCGAACTCACTCATCCGCAGACAAAACAGATGACCTTACATCTGCTGATGAGCATGTCTCGGACGCTCTCGAGGGTCACTCAGAGCAGATGTCATTAGAAGAAGCTGTTCTCAAGTCCGTCACTGAGCCTACTGCTGAGACTGTCGTTGAGCCCGTTGGTGAGCCCGTTGGTGAGCCTACTGCTGAGACTGTCGTTGAGCCTGTTGGTGAGCCTGTTGGTGAGCCCGCTTCTAAATCCGCTGTTGAACCTGTCAAGGAAGCCACAAGTGAGACCGCACCTAATTCTTCTACAATTCCTGCCGAAGGTATTACATTCGAACAATCCGTAACTCCGGAAGAAGATGAAGCTATTGGTGCTACTGACGAAGTCCTCGAGCCTATTCTTGCAGACCTTTTGGTAGAGGATAGCACCCGAGGACTCGCAGTTGGGTCCGCAGTTGATGATGCCACAGCACTGTCCCCAGAGCTTCCGTCACAAGCAGTTGAGGAAGCAGGTCCTGAGATAGTTGAGCCTTCCAATGACCAGAACACCGAAACTACTATCAACACTACTTATGAAAATTCCGACTTCACCAGCGCACCGGACAACATATTTGTTACAGATCTCAGCGATGAAGCAGTTTTAGTAAGTGATTCCACGACGAAGCCCGCCGCCCAGCCTATGGAAGAAGAGCGAACTACCGATACTACTCGCGACATCAACAGCGGGATGACCAACCCTATTGCCGAGCCTCAACCGGTACCAGCTGTTGTTGCCCGTACTGAGCCTGCTACTGAAGACTCGCAAACGCCATTCGTAAAGCCTGAGGACATCGTTGCCCAACGTGGAGAAAATGAGATTACCACCGAAGAGTGGTCAGCCATGAACGCAAAGGATAGGAAAAACATGAAGAAGAAGCTTAAGAAGAAGGGACTTGAACCGATCATTCAAGACTCATTCAACATTCTGGTCCCCGCTTCTAGCAAGAATGATCATGCCGCCCCAGGCAACGAGACTGCCACAGTGAATGAAGCTTCTGAAACAAAGCTGGCCATGGTTGAACACGAGCCCACCCACGAATCTACACCTCAACCCTCTCAGGATCCTTCTACCGACCTATTCGCCACTGAAGCCGTGAAACCCCAAGAGCCTGAACCTTCGCATGAGGAACAGCATACGATCGCACAGCCTGAAGAGGCTCAGGAAGTCGTTGAGCAAAACAAGCCTGTTGATTCGAACTTATTGGTGGACCGGGAAGCGGAAGTGTCACCAAGAGGGCTAGATAGCGCCATCGAATCTGTGGTACCACCAATAGAGCCTGAGCCCGTAATCGAATCTTCTGCCAATGCTCAAGCTACCGCGGAATCAACCTCCATCACTGCTTCGCCTATTGCAGAAACGACCCTTGAAGAGCAACTGGTGTCTCCATCAAAGAGTAAGAAGAAAAAGAAGAAGAGCAAGATGCTGCAGCCATTCGAGGAGGAAGAAACTTCTGCAGAGCCGACAGTCACCGAGGTTCAAGGCGCAGGTCCAACTGAAATCTCTGAAGCTGAAAAAGATGCGTTTGATGCTTGGACGGAGCCAGTCGCGCCCACTGAACCCGCTGCTGCATCATCTGAAACCATTGCTCATGGTGACTCAAGTTCTATGGCGGAACAACTCGCAGAGGTCCCTGTTGAGCCTGTCGATGCAGATGCATTCGATGCCTGGGTCCAACCACATACCATGGCTGAAAGCGTGGATGCTCTAGAGAAGACACTGGATAAATCTACAAACACTTCCGACCCGGCTTCCGAAAATCCGATTGTATCAGCACAGGGTGACAGTGCCGCTACGACCAAGTCAAAGAAGAAGAAAAAGAAGAAGAAGGGCGCCAGGGCCGATGATGAGCCAGTGGTGGAGAAACACGACATGCCCCAAATTGGGGAATCTCTTCAAGTTGAGGACGCTGGGGACAATGAAGCGACTAAGGATACCAACAAAAGCTCGATGGAGGAGCCGCCCGCTCCGGTAACTAAGCCCACCGATGTTACTCAAGACATTGAGGCTGCGGGCTCACAGCCTGTTTTGTTACGAAATGATAATGATCAAGTTTTCGATCGTGGAAAGGCTTCCTCAGTTCAGGCTCCGGAGCTTGACGATCCTGAGTCTAAAGATGATGTCGATTATCATCCGACCGCTCGTGATTCCCACACTTCCGCCAAAGATGCACGAAAAGACAGAAAAAGCCAAGGATACTTCCCATCTGCTCTTCGTGCACTCCCCGCCACGGCTGGAATTTCCGCTTTCAAGAGGATGTGGGGTTTCCGGGACCAAGCGCAGACACAAAATAAATCGGGCGAACCTGAACCTGATACTCAGACCCAGCCCGACGCAGTAAGCGCTGATAAGTCAGCGGCAGCAGACACTAGGTCCGATATTGTTACACCGAAACTCGATCGTGACGCTCCCAGGGAAAAAGAGACTACTAGCGAAATCGCTGAAAACCCAGAAGTTGCCGACATCGAGCCAGACATTCCCGCAGCTGATCCCGCTCCCGATACGCATGCCAGCAAAGCGATTCGCAACACATTAGAAGCCCAGATTTCTGAACCACTCTTCTCGCAAGGAGATGCGCCGGCAGGCGAGTCTCAAGGAACTTCTTTTGCACTGGAATCTTCCGAAGTTGAAGAATCAGTCAAGGCTACAGGGGATGCTAACCGCGATATCTTCGCTGAGGATGGACTGACTACCACCATGGACACACAGCTCACCGAGACAGCCCCGATCCGGGCTGTTGAGGAGGAATCCGCCGCACCGTTAAAAGATAATGGCATAAGTCATCCAGCAACAGGCGTGGTGGAGGCAACAGGGGCTACTGAACCCAAGCCCAACGAAACCAAACAAGAAGACTCCTCGACGATAACTACGGCTGATGACGTTAAGTCACCGGTACATGAATCCACCGAGGCTACGCACAAGAATTCAACAATACCAGCTCAGGCTGATCTTGACCAGCTTGTCAAAGAAGAGCCTATTAATCCAGCTGGGGACGAGGATGTGAGACTTGTTGAAGTAGGCTCAGAATTGAGCACTCAGCCAGTCGAAGCCAGCAGTGAAGAAGTGTCCAAAGAAGATGCCAGCAAGACAACTGGAGGAGAGAGTGCGAAGTCCAGTGTGGGAGCAACTGGCGAAACCAACGACGCCGACGCATCGGGATCAAAGAAGAAGGCCAAGAAGAACAAGAAGAAAAAGAAGAACCAACCTAGCCAAGATGAGGCTCTCGAGGAGGAGACCAAAGACACTACTAGGCACGTTGAAATCAGCCAGGACGTATCAAGTGCCGAAACGGCAGTAGTGACTGGCAGAAACAACCTAAACATTCCGGTGCCAGATCCCGTGGTTGGATCTTCTGACTCCATTGTTGAAAATGCTCTTCTCGACCAGAAGCCTGATGGCGAGTCGACACATGGCGTACTAGAAGGACCAGGAGCCAAGGACCAACCGCAGTTTGATGATAGGCCTGTTGAGAACGAACCTCAAGAGCAGTCACCGTTGGGTACTGCTTCAGTGGGACCGCAAACCAGTGAACGGTCGCAGACTGATGATCAGTTGTCTGGGCATGGGTATAAGGAACGGCTGCTGAGTGACCTTGAGCTTACTGAACCTGAAATCAAAGAAGGATTACAGATTGATAGCCACTCAGCGGAGCCTCAGGTTCCGGATCAATCTGGGATCGGAAAAGAGCCAGCGAATCCTAAGGTCGAAGAATTGGCCCACATCAATGACGAACCATCTAGATCTGAGCTGAAGGAACAGCTTCAAGCCGATGACCAGCCATCTCAGCCTAAAGCTGAAGAACAACCCCAAATGGGTGATGTACCGCTCGAGGCTGTGTCCAAGGAACGACCGCAGACTGATCCTCTAATGGGGCCCGATAACGAAGAACAGGCTCCTACAGTTGACAGTTCAACTGTCCCTGATATCAGGGATGAATCACAAACAGCAGACGTGTCAGCTGGGCCTGAAATAAGAGGCAAGGAACATAGTGAGAAGCCAGTGAACGAGCATTCACTAGATGAGCTACCACTAGCCGCAGATGATGTTTCCCCTCAACTTGCTCTTGATGAAGCCCTGCTTCCAGAAAGACCAGATGCTCTTCCTGTGAAGGTGGAAGCCGCCGAGGAAGAACCCTCTCTCGCGGCTGGCAGCTTTGAGGCAGAGAGCGAGAAGGTAGAGATTGAAGCTCTCCTCGAGAAGAGAGCGAGGAGGAAAGGACGTCTTTTGAAGAAGGATCAAATACGTCTTGCTGCTCTTGAAGAGAGTGCCGCTCGAAGGTTAGCGGCACCAGTCGTCCCTGAAGTGGAAGAGCAAGTTTCTGAGAAACCGATGCACCTCAGCGATACTGAAAGACCCGTCCGGGAGTCTGAAATAATCGACACATCAAAGAAGGCCGAGGGCACTCTAGACGATGACAAACGTCACTCAAGTGAAGAAGTGCCTACCGCTAGGCCTTTGGATGTCAGTGAAGTCCGTGCCAATGAAGTTTCGACTGAAAATAAGACTCGAGATGTTGGACAACCGACCGAGACCACCGAGGCGACAATGTCCCTGCCGGTTGTAGAAGGGACCGAGGAAAACATTGATGTTATTGACACGGTCATGACTGCCGAGCCTCAAGATGCTATAGAAGCCCCCGAAGGCGAAAACTCAGAGCTGGCGAGCAGCAAGAAGTCAAAGAAAAAGAAGAAGAAGAAATCGGTATCTCTTGTTGAGGAGAACGAGGAAGTTCAAGGTGTAGCAACACAGAACAGCGAACCGCCTGCTATAGTATCTGGGCCCGTGCGCCTCGATGAGTCTACAGCCAGCGTCAACGAAGTACTGGTTGCCAAACCAGTTGCCGAAGAGGCAGCAAATGAAGTGCCATCAAAAGATGCCGAACAGCCTGACATCCCTGATTTGAGCCATCACTTGGAGTCTGCAAACGAGAGCACGCCCATTGAAAGCCACCCTGAAGCAAATTTGGCGGCTATTGTCGAAGAGGCCGTGCCAGAGACGTCATCCGATAAAAAGAGCAAGAAAAAGAAGAAAAAGAAGAAGAATGTCTCTTCTGACGAGCCAGAGAAGCAGCCTGAAGCCGAACCCACGCTCCAAGAACCTCCTAAGTCAACTTCTGAAGATTTGGTCTCTGATACAGCGAAGAACTCTGCCTCGCAAGAAGCAAAGGCCGACGTTGCCCAGACTGCAGAGTCAAGTGGCATTGAACCCACAGAAACGCCTGTCCATCAAGATGAGCCGCCGCCTCCCATGGAGTCGGAAGTGATAAACACTGTCGAGACTACCCCAGTAGATGATGAGCAGACACAGCCCGCTGATGCCAAGACCACCGTAGAAACCCCCTCTGTCCAGGAACCATCACCAGCCACCGACAGGCCTGATATTGCAGTACCCGATAAACCTCCCTCCGAAAATCCTCCCAAAGTCGAGGAACCCGATTCACCGGCGAAACTGTCAAAGAAGGACAAGAAGAAGAAGAAGAAGGCCGAAAAGAAGAAGGCTGCTCTTGAAGAAACTCAGGAAACCAAAACTGAGACTGGCCTTGCTGCCACTTCTCAGGATGCTGACGTTTCGGTCGATACTGGAATCAATGCCCCAGCCGAAAATCCTCAAGCCGCGCACGATGAGACCCCTAAGGAGACCGATGAAAACCAGACACCTGACACTGTGGTTCCTTTGGAGGAAAAAAAAACTCCTCCAGCCGACCATATCAATGTACCAGATACCGGTAATTCCGGAGAGCTTCCAAGCGAAGAACCAGCTGGTCCTGAAGACGAGCGGGGTGGGTTTAGCCTCAGTCAATCCCAGACCGACCAAAAGAAGAAGGCTAAAGACAACGATTTTGAAATCCTGCAGGACCCCGAGACCAACCGTTCAACGAAGCCGGAGACGAAGCCGGAGACGATTCCGGATCCGGAAAATCAGGACGTCGCCGCCGCCGCCGTGGATAAGGCCCAGAGCCAAGGATCTACAGAGGGTACAAAACGGAAGGAGGACACGAGCATAGGTGGCGATCTCGAAGCCTCTGTCAGGTCCGGGACGAAGCTGGAGCCGGAATCGGAACCGGGACAGGAACTAGAAGACAAAGAGGAATTTGCAGGCTTGTCAAAAAAACAGATCAAGAAGTTGAAGAAAGTCAAGGCTCTGGCTGCCTCGGACTCCTCATCCAGACCACAGACGCCCAAGGAAACCGGAGCCTCTGAAGAGGTACCATCGGAACCATCGGCTGAAGCTGGATTGGCATCTGAACCAAAGCCCCAGGTTCAATCCGAACCTGCTGCCCAAAGCTCTACCGAGGCAGATCCAGAACCTGACTTTAAGAATGAGAAAGAAGGACTCCCGGTGATCGAGGAGATTGTACCTATAATTGAGCCCGTCATTGAAGCTGAATCCGAGTCTAAAAATGAGACTCAATCTCTGGACAACATCATCATTCACTCCCCGACTGGACAAACCATTGCCAAGTCTGAAGCTGATGCCGGCATTCAGGGATCACAACTTGAGTCTAAGCAACAGACAGCCCCTGGACAGGATATCATTGTTCCTGCGCCAGAGGTTGATACTGAGGATCAAGTCGCTAATTCTGGTAAAGCCCCAATTACTAATAGTGCAATTGAGCAGAAGAGCGTGGTGGAAATCGATGCCTCATTAGATTCTTGGGCTCTACCGAGACATGCAATCAAAGAACGTGTTGATACGATTGAGGTCTGTGGCTCAAAATTTGAGGCGGGAAAGGAGGCCGATGTCGCAACCAAGCCAAATCTCACGGAACAGCTCATTCAAGATCCCTCGCCCTCTTTCGAAATGAAGAATGATACGACAGACAGCACATATCTCAGCCTATCTGAGGAAGCTGCTGCTCCCACAGTGCTCGAGTCTTCTTTGTTAAATGAGGATGTATCGACAGACGCACCTCTCGAATCTGCGGATGAAATTGCCCCAGGACAAGCGACTGATGAGAACATTGATGCTATTCCGCAGCTTTCTGGAGCTTCTGCAAACCCCTATTCGGAGCTCGACTCCGTTAGTGGAAAGATCGGTGTCCTACATGGTCTCAAAGAAGGCAAACTAGATCATACTCGGGAACTCAGTGTCACAAACACAGCCGCTTCTGATACTGTTCCTTGTGATGTCTTCACCTCACCACAGCAAATTGCAACGCAGGCAGTTGAACAACCCCCCTTGGACATAGAATCTTTCGAGGACCACCCTTTACCGCCGGACACCGCTGAACAAGCGCCTGGGCGTCTGGAAATTTCAGATATCCCCGCCCAGCCCAAATTGCCGAACTCAACCTCTCAACAGGCTCATGAACAGTCGTATACTCCACCTATCCCGCTCGGCGTTCAAGTGGTTACCGATGCTTCCATTCCAGAGATAACACCTACAGCTATTTCTGTCTTTTTGGAGAATTCAGCAGACCCTGATCACGGCATGACCGAGGCCCCTGAAAGTTTGTCTCCAGCAGAGAAAAAGAAATTGAAGAAAAAGAACAAGAACAAGCAGGAGGCTCTCAGTGAAGATGCCGATCAGGTGGAGGAGCCAAGCAAATCCACTGACGTCGACATCTCTCCAAACCTCGCAGTGGTTCATGAATTGATGACACCTGTAAATCCTCCAGCAAACTCCGTCAATACTGTTGCATCCAGGTCTGACCTAAGGGCAGGCTTGGAAGCTTCTGGTTCCCCTGTATCTGCCACAGAATCCAAATCTATGACCCCTCTTCAGATTGCTGTCGACATGGAAAATGAGGAGCAAGATCAGTTTACGAAGGAGAGGACAACAAAACCCTCTCCCGAATCTCAACACGAAAGATCCTCTTCGGAACTATCTCATGAGCTTGCTATTTCTCATCGCAAACTCAAACCATTGGATGGTGTAGGCATCCAAGAATTCGAACCTGTCAATGAGACCGATGAGAACCAAGTGGCCGAGGGTCTCACGACGGCGTATCCACAGTCTCGACAAATACCAGGGTCGATTTCGCCTGACTCTGCAAACCAGGTGATGGACACTACAGGCGATGAACATCCTCATTCCTCAGGCCCTCAACAAGCTGAGAATGAGATTACCGCCGAGGAGTGGGCAGCCTTTTCTTCTAAGGACAGGAAGAAGATGAAAAAGAAGTTAAGAATGATGGGTCTCGATCCAATCATTCGGCCTTTTAAGCCGACTCATTCAATTGGCAAATCTCTGCCCGAACATGTGTCCGAAACTAGCCCTCCCATATCTCAAATCGAATCAGTTAGTGGTAACAGTGGTGGACAACTTGCGCAAGATCTGGAGGCGTCAAGGACATCCACTAGTAAAGATAACGTTGGGAAGAAAACGACCCTCGAGGTTCGCAATGATGGCATCCATGAGGGCTTTGTCGCAGAGGCAGCACCTGCACCTGAAACACGATTAATCCACGAGATTGAGCTAGATCAACAAAAGCTGCTGGACAGTGATAACGGACCTTCTCCGATGCAGGAAATCAAGAGGGAACCGAGCAGTGACACCAAGACGCACGACAAAGTTCAGGCTTTGACGGAGGCACGAATCATAGCAGAGACACCCATGTTTTCTGGAAACGATCAACACGCATCTAATATGCAGGAAGACGTCTATGGCTCTCTCCTGCTTGAGAATGCAAACAAAGAGGAGCCGGGAAGCGATGGCGTGCAAATTCCATCAACTTTCCCGTCAACAAGGGAATCACCGTCACAGAGCAAGCCGAATCAAGAATTAAAAACAGAGCAGCTCACTAGCCAAGCAACTGTAGATGTGGAGCACTCGTCCAAAGATATTCTAGAGATCGATGCGGGTCTTGGCAGCGCTAGATGTGCCGTAGAGACGCAGCCACAACAGGAAACAAGAGAAGCCAGTCATGAAATGGCACCAGTTCTAGCATCTGACTTTTTGTCAGAGGAGAGCAAGGAAACCCGGGAACACGATGAGCCAGCCAATTCTACTAGTGCTGAGACGGACCACGAAGCTTGCCTTCTTTCTGCTGAGCTTGTTCAAGAGCATCGTATTGACGGCAGGTCCTGGGACAAAAATGGTGCTGTTACATTCACTCCATCAACAGATCACTCCCCAACCATGATCGGCCATCCAGCACCTGACTTTCCGCAAGAACCCCCCAAACAAGCGATGAGCCTTGATTCAGCTGAACTTGGTATCGCTGATAACTCAGTTGAGGTTTCGAGGTCCCATCTGGACATAGAAGGCAACTCTAGCCAACTAAGCGAGGCCAACAAAAACCGTGCAGTCTTTGACGATGCCCAAACACAACAGGAAATTCAAAACCAGCCAAAGCCTGCTGATGCAATATTGAACGATCCTCATGAAACCCAGCCAGGAACCGGACTTCCAATCACTGACCAGGTTGAGATTGAAAGCAGAGCAGCACTAGTTAAGCTGGGCGATGTCTTCCCGGAGCCAGAACCACCACACGGAGTAATACTTATGACAGCCGCAACTGAGATCGAGAGCAACTGTCACCCCGTTGTGCCTGACGAATCAAATGCACCACCAGAGCAAGTTGAGGAAGCTGCTCAGATGGAAGAGAAAGCTTCCCCAGAGCTAGCAAGCCGGACGTGCACCGAGTTTCCCCGAGTTTCTGATAGCAAATCGACTCTGGATGATTCAAAACTTGATGATGGGGCTCAAGAAGTTATGCCAAACCTCTCACTTGTGCCCGAGGCCCTGGGGACCAACCAGGCACCGCATCAGGCCGCAGAAGGAAAGCAACACCTTGAAAACAAATACAGGGATGACCCTGTTGTTGACTTAACTGTCGCCGAGAAGGGAGAAGCGGATGTCCTCCTTCAAGATTTTGGTACTGGAATCCCCACTGTCAAAACTGCACAAACCCCTCCAACATCGACAGGTGGGCCATCGCTGGCACAAGTTGAGGCGAATGCATCCGTTGGGCCCTCACCAAGACAGCTCTCCGAACCTTCACCTGCTGCCGCAGAAGATCCGCTTGTAAAGTTAGCACCAAAGAAAAAGAAGCAGAAGCAAACGGATCATGGATCTATGGAGGCAGCAAGAGAAAGGAATCAAGGAGTGCTATCTAATCAGGTTGTTTCTGGCCATCCTGCCAACAGCCACTTTGTCTCAGAACCCAATACCCCAGTCTCCAAACAGCTTGCGACAACGAAAGTGTTAGACGATTTACGGCCAATATTGGTCAAGAGGGAACCTGGAAATAAAGAAGAAACAGACAAGCAGCCACAGGATGGCAACCTAATCCATACTAGGCCTTTTCAGCCCGAATTGGTAATCGAAAGTCAGCCAGATACAGCCGTACCGGTTGCTTTAGGCCCTGTAACGAGTAACATCGCTCCTGCTCCGACAAAAGATGGTTACATAGCCCCAGAATCCCCTGTGACAACTCCCACCCTGCGACATGTCTCCGCAACTACACTTGTACATGATACAGTGGACGAAGATACGGAGACGACGCCAGTTTCCACGAGTCATCCCATTACGGTTTGGTCGGAGGAGATAAAATCGAGTGGAAATGAACGCTCTAGAGGCATGACTTCTGAAGGGAGAAGCAGTCCCTCTAATGGGTCATCAAATTTGACAGCGACAGCGACAGAGCTGGATGATATCAAATCTATTGACAAGTCGTCGAAGAAAGAAATCAAGAAAGCCCAGAACTTAGGCTTGGAAGCGAGATCCGCTGGACCATCAGTCTCGTTGGAACATGCATCTGCTATTGATCCAGATGCCCAGTCTTCACTTGCAATTGAGGCAACACAGCTGAAAGAGACTGATAAATCACCACCACAACAAACCTTCGATGCAAAAGAGGGAAAAAGAATCTTGAGAGAATCCGAGCCGGCTTCCATACTCCCGAAAGGTTCTCCTCATGCGAACCCACAAGCCGTAAAAAAGCCTCCAGGTCAGCTTGTACGCTCTCCACAGGTTACAGCCGCCACAGACGCTTCGAAAGATGAACCAGACCTGCATCAATCCAGCAAACCCAGTGCATCGACGTTTGCTGGAATGATTGCAGCCACTGCCGCAACGTTCAGCTCTACCATGTTTGGGAACTGGACAGAAGGCGACAAGAGTAAAGGCGCAAGACAAGAGGAAAAGAAACTTAAAAGCGGAGATGAGACACTGGAACCGCAAAATGATGGGGAAGCAGCAACAAAAGACTCCAACGACACCAACTTACCTGCGAAAGATGTTGACAAAAGGGCACAGGGTGAAAGCACAATGCATCGAGAAGTCCAGGATGCAAGGAGGAAGAAACCAGAAAAAGGCTTCGATAGTGGTAGTGCTGACCACAAGGAAAGGCATCATGACATTGCTACAGATGCTAAAGATAAGAGCGAACTGGCAGAGAGAAAACCAAAAACTTCAAGAAAAACAAATAATGCCACCTCGTCTCTTCATGAGATGTCGCTCGATGCGCCAGGAAAGAGCAGACGCTCGGAGAGCTACGAGGGCACATCGGAAGTTCGTGGCAGTCCTTCAACGAACCCGAAGAAAGAGCGCAAATCAACTTCGCGGCAGTTATATCCAGAAACTTCAGACACGATGGAAAGTCCGGTGCTTGGCAAAGGAGAGTTGGAGCTGTTGAGAAGCTCCCCCCAGCCTCTTCTTCGTCGTGGATCTGACGTTGAGGAGCCCAAGAGCGGTCTGTTACGAGAGGACAGCAAGACATTTACATCACTGGTGGGATCGGAATCGGACATTAGTGATCTACGACGATCGCCAAGCAAACTTTTGGAGCCAGTCCCAGAGGTTCCGGAAGCCGAAGTTGAACCAGCCAAGGATGCATTCTCAACACCAAAAGCCAAACGCGACAGCGCCCCTGTTGGTGAAGCATCGAGCTTCCAGAGACGAAGTAGACGCTTGAGTGAAGAGACACATCGTGACAGCGGATTTGGAGGGGAGGTAGCGACACTAAGGCGAAGCAAACCTGCTAGTCAAGAGACTTCACGCGACAGTGGAGTGCATACCGAAGACTGGGCTGAAAGGGAAAGTCAGATACAGCCAGTTGCAGACAGCGCGGTGTTGCAAACTCCCGATCCACCGAGCGAGCGAAGACTTCGTCGATCTCCGCGAGGCACACCGGTGTTGCGAGAGCCTGCAGTACCTGGACCAACACCGGAGCCAGAAAAGAAGAAACAATATGGGGCTCTAACTCCAGCTGGCACTGCAGTCGCTGCCGTTGCAGCGGGTGCGGGCTTAGCGGCAGCCCTACGAGGGCCTGAGCCTTCAACGCCAATTCCAAGTCCGACTACAAACTCCAACCCGATTTCATCATCAGTTTCTGGTCAGAGAAGCGCTTCGGACAATGCCACTCCTTCTCGTCGGTCAACACCTCGTCTCGAGGGTTCAGGACGTCGAACTGTCTCTAATACCAGCCTCTCTCGGCGTCGGACCCCGGAGCCGCTTAAGTTGAGGCCTGATAGTCCAGGCATCAACCGCTCGTCAGGCACCCCCACACCACCGCTCCGCCGTGTTGACAAGCGAATGAGCAGTGATTTGCGGGCTCTACGTCAACAAAACAACACCGCCGCCGCACCCGTCAGTTCCACGCCTGTCGCAAATGAGGGTCGCGCCCGTGCCAAGGACATGGCCGACGTCTATGTAAGTCTATCACCAATTTTTATCCTAATGTGCTATGGTACTAACAATGACAAAGGATGGCTTCGGTGAGGGTCGCATCGGCTCACCCCGATCACCAACCCGGCCACACAGCATGCGCCGCCGACAAAGCATGCAGGTCCTTGAACTCGAGAATAAGGTCGAGCAGCTAATGGCCGAGAACCGAATGCTCACAGAAGCCCGCGCTATGGCTGAGACGAGCCTTAGTCAACGAGCTGCCAGCAGTTTAGCCGATCGCGATGCCGAAATCGACAATCTTAAGCAATCATTGCAGTTTCTTCAGAACGAAGTCTCTAGACTTTCAGAGGTTAACGACGGTCTTGCAAGCGCCAACGCCGAGCTTGCAAGCAAAGACAATAGCCGTGTAACTGA
The DNA here is from genome assembly GCA_013266175.1 of Fusarium gaditjirri. Taxonomy (NCBI): domain Eukaryota; kingdom Fungi; phylum Ascomycota; class Sordariomycetes; order Hypocreales; family Nectriaceae; genus Fusarium; species Fusarium gaditjirri. Next base: position 32,723 of record JABFAI010000280.1, read on the forward strand.
TCTTGAGAGTCGCAATGCCGCTGTCGCACGTGAACTGGAAGAAGCTCGACGCGAAAAAGGCAACACTGAACAGTCTCTTGAAGCAAAGGACGCAGAAATTGCCGAGCTTCGCGCCAAACTTGATTCTGCCAAAGAGAAAATTCGTGACTTGCAGCGCCAGATTTTAGAAGCCAAGGCTGGTGACGACCATTTTCTCAACATCCGCGACGAGGATCATTTCGACCATCGTTGCCAACAACTTTGTTCCCATGTTCAGCAATGGGTGCTTCGTTTCTCCAAATTCTCTGATATGCGCGCCTGCCGCTTAACAAGCGAGATAAATGATGAGAAGACAATTGATCGACTCGACAACGCCGTACTTGATGGATCCGACGTCGACGTTTATCTCCGGGACCGTGTGAAGAGACGCGATATCTTCATGTCCATGACCATGAACATGGTTTGGGAATTCGTCTTTACTCGCTATCTTTTTGGTATGGATAGAGAGCAGAGACAGAAGCTCAAGTCACTAGAGAAGCTGCTGACCGAAGTCGGCCCTATCGAAGCGGTACGCCAATGGCGCGCTGTTACCTTGACTTTACTGGCGAAGCGCGAAAGTTTCAAGCGTCAGCGTGATCTGGATACAGAAGCTGTCGTTCAAGCTATCTTCCAAACACTGTGTAAGATCCTCCCACCACCGTCGAATTTGGAAGATCAAATTCAATCTCAGCTACGACGCGTCATGAGGGAGGCCGTTGGTCTTTCAATCGAGATGCGGACGCAAAAAGCTGAATATATGATGCTGCCGCCTTTGCGCCCCGAATATGACGCGGACGGTGAACTTACCGCGACAGTCCAATTCAACGCATCAATGATGAACGAACGGAGCGGCAGCATCACAACCTCAAATGAAGATCTTGAGGCACAAGGTGCTATTGTTCGGGTTGTGCTTTTCCCACTTGTCGTCAAAAAGGGAGATGATAATGGCAAGGGCGACGAAGAGATAGTGGTATGCCCTGCACAGGTTCTTGTGCCCCGCTCGAAGGGTCTGTTCGGTGGCGCAAGTGATGGTGGAAGCACTTCCATCGGCGCTCGGAGTCATATCAGTCTTGTGACTGAGACAATGGGTCAAACTGAGGTAGATTATGTAGATTAAGGGATACAGGATATGGGAGATACCACTTGGGAAAAGGATATAGGCGGTGTTTTGGGCTTTGGAATTCTGGGGACAAACGCATCACTAGCGAGGGTTTCCTTTGTTTGTTTCTGGTCTGGGCATGAAAGGGGAAAGGGTCTTACGTTCTCAGTTTTATGTCTTGCTTTTACTATCTCCTTTTCATGTCATGCGTGGGTTGATCAAGGGCGGTTCAATCTTCTTCGACTTCACGCGTCTTATGATATTCTTTGGCTTTTCTTTTGCTGTTTCTTTGTGTCTATAATGACATTTAATGTTTGGACGCCGGAGATTTGAAGTATCTATTGAATTCCATCTGTAAATTCGATTTGATTATGGTACGCTCTCATGATTTCTTCGTCAATAGTCTGATAACTCTTTTGATGTGTCCTTGCAAGTTGCCTCGCATCACATTAATCCAAATTATGTCTTATCTTTCAGATTGTCGGACACGCGTATCGAAAACTGTCTATTGCCGACTCTATGTTCATATTCGTTCCTCTAGTTTTCGGGGCTATGGGTTCTGCCACCAAGTTCCACATGAACCTATGTTCACGAGGCGCTGAGTGTTTTTGACTTTTCTCATGGTCAATTCATGGAATCCTTTTTCTTCTTCTCTCCTTGGGGTCTTATATGTTAACAAGAACCACACCATGCATTACCTAAAAGCTTGAACCTATCCCGGAGTTGGCTTCTGCCTTTCGTCGTTGAGCCTTCATGATAGATTCCAAAGTACAGTCATCTTCCATCCTATTGTCGTCATCTTCTCGTGTTTCCTTGCTCTCGGTGTCGTACCTAACGCGTCCGATGGGTGGCAGGGTCTGCTCCCATGCTTGCCGAAGGGGCCTTTTCAGGCTCTCTTCCAGAGTTAGTTGCACTGGATCTTCTAGGAGCTCCTTGGTCGGTTCATCTGATTTGAAATGCGCCTTCGTCGTTGGCGCTGGTATGCCTGGCATTTCCCCCCTTCTACGCCTGTTGGTCCATCTCCACCCATCCAGCGAGACGGCAACCTTTGCTGCCTGCTCTTTTCCGTAGAAATGATTAATCTTTTTGACCAAATATCGAAGCCGTGTCTTGCGGCCCATCTTACCCTCCTCGAGATCTTGAAGCAGAATCTCAGCTAGAATTTGCATCGCAGGCTGTGACATGTGCTGCCCAGACCTTTTGCCCCAGTTGATTGCAGTTTCAATATATCTTAGGCGTTGTCGGGTTGTTAGGCCGGGTTTCTTCATGTAGAACTGACATATCTCTTCCAGGAAGTCCATCATAAACACAAGATTCCGTACAATGGGGGCTTTAAGCCGGGTAGCAGTTTTTGATGAGCAAAATTCAGCGATCTGCCAGATGAGGTCTGGTGGTAGGTCCGGATGCGTCACTATAGCTTCTGCGTGTCGTGCCCACATGTACCAAGGGAATTTTTGCTTAACTGACGCTCCTGCGTTATATGATTCCCAAAGCATGACGGCACAATACGGGTCTCTCTCCAACTTCATCATATCTTGTATAATGCCATGACGATCGCTCACCAGTCGAATTGACTTGACCAATGTATCAAGGCGTCCAAAGGTTTCACTGGTATGTGTAAGCGCCCTCAAGTTCGCTATGCGTTTCTTGGTTTCGCTATGACGAGAATCCTGAAGCATTGCTGCCCAGCAGTGTAACTGTGTAGGCCCAGTAATCCATTGGTACAATTGCTCAGGCCGTATTCCTCCCTGCGTCGTGCTAATAAGACGGATAGCCATGAATTGCCAAACTTCTGATTCTGCCCAATCTTGCATGTTGTGCACATTGCCGGCGAGGGTAGAGAATTCATCTGCCTTGAGACCTGGAACTGCCGCCAATTTCAACAATAGATGAAAAGCTAACGTACGTTGGTTTGTGGTCTCATCGACGAACTGGAAGCAATGCTTGGTCAAAGCTTCAAATGTCTCCATTTGCGTCAGACCTCGGACGGAAATTAATCGAGTCAACTGCATACTGCGGCGCAAGAGGCGGAATGATATAGGTCGTGCAGGATATTGTTCGCCCTGTGCCATTTCCAGTCGGTTATGGCTATGCATTAGGTCGAGATAGTCACATGTATCTAGTTGTATTTTTTCGTATAGAGCAATCAGTCTCAGAAGCTCCTCAAGACAATGGAACGTAGAGGGCTGGGGTGCCATTTTCAAAATTGTTTTGAGGCACTGGTGCCAAATATGGCTCCCATACAAATCTTCAGTTGAGGTGGTCCGGGTACGATGCATAGCGTGGATTATGTAGACCCATTGTTTGGCAACCCTATCATCAAGAACTTTGCCCGGTGCCCGTTGCCTGAGATGGTCGTCGAATGGATCGAGAGCCTGGATAAGGTCGTCATTGGAAATCGTTCTTTCCTCGACCATCTTCAAGATTTGAAGAACATAGGGCTCGCATATCTTCTTCAATGCTTTTTCGTCTTCGAACTTGTAAAATTTGGCGAGCCGCTCGTTCATGTCACACCTCGCCTGTTCTATTGATGTGCGAGTTGCTGTTGCGGGCACCAGAACCGCCTCCGGTGGTGGTGTAGCAGCTGCAAGGTTGGTATTTTCTTCATGTCCCATGTCCTCGAGGTTCCTGAGAAAGCGCTCGAACAGTCCAATCCTCTTTTTATGACGATCATTTGGTGCAACGGGAGCCTCCCAAGTCCACTCGCCGAGAGTAACGGGCACTTCGATCCTCCAAGGAAAGGGTGAAGCATGAGAATTGGGTACAACGGCAACCATATGTCGCTTGCCCAAACGACGTCGGCTCTCGAGAGGACCGGCATAAGAGCTCAGGCACCGCGTAGGAATCGGATCGAAGCGTTGGAATCGCTCAATGGCTCGGGCTAATAGGGTATTGGCGATCCAGATGCCACTTGGTGAGGTTGCGACAGGGGATAAACCCGAGCGCCTGTACAGTGACGGATAGTGCATCGTCGAAGCATTGGAATTCCTCGAATCGCGGGACACAGTATCGGAATTCGGTTCATGTCAGCATCGTGGGTATGCTCTGCGCAAAATTCACCTTAGAGCTGGATTCTTGGAAGGTAAGGTACCTACTAAGGTACTAAGTTAGTAGGCAAAGGTTAGGGTAGTACGTAGTGGAAAAGAACTTTCAATTTGGAGCATAGGTTTGGCCCACACACAAGTGGCCAACCAGGAAAATGATATTACCCCAGGTTCTTTGAGTCCCATTAGCTTAGTACCTAGGTAACTAATTGAATGCCTCAGGCGTTATCAATCATTATCTACGGAGTACTCCGTACCTCGCTCCACAAACGAGTCCCTGGCGACATCTGATGTCTCCTGGCTCAGGCATAAAGTCTCGAGGGGGGAGCAAGAAGACTCGAGACTTGAATGGGGTGCCTATAGGAGGCAAGAAAAGTGAGGATCTCTATTTTAAGGCAGGCCACATACAGACTTAAATGAATTTAGCATATCTGCAGGCTTCAGAATATTTTATTTTAGCATAGTGTTCGGAGTTTTGTAGGTCCCAGGGACGTTTAAAAACGAACTGATAAAGGCATCTAGAGTTCATCTTCGACTTACCTGACTAATTTTGTCGCTTAAAGACTTGGGTTTTCTTACTTCCTCTAGGGGCTGACATGTGTTCAAAAGCTCCAAAGCCCCTTTTGCTGTATGCTGATACGCTGTGTCTTGGGCGTCTCCCTGCATCTTATTACGTCTTCCGCAGTTGACTGCATAAATAGTATCAGTTTGGTTCGAAATTACATCTACCAAGGCTAAACTTCAAGCTTCCGGGGTCTGTATACTTTCCGTCAAGGTTGCGGCGCTTTTGACAGGCCCTTGATAGCCACACGATCCCTGTCGCGGCTCCGGCTGGCCACTACGGTGAGCGTGGAGCTCCCCTAATTGGCAACATCAACGAACCAGCCTGTCCCTGCTCGCGCTCGTCTAATACTCCGTAATCCGTCCATACTGTTTGTCGCCTTCTCCTGAACACGATACTCTTACTGGTTTAATCAACATCGCAACAAGATATCACATTCGACAATTTCACTCTGCATCGATCAGCACCGCTCGATGGCTCTGTGTGACTGCTTATCGACCCCGACGACGTCACAGAGAAGCTAGATGGAGCCCGTGGTGTATGAGGAGACTCCGTTCGCCGACTACCTCAGAGGTGAGAGCGAGCATCATTCTCCCTTGCGCGCGATATCGCTCTTCCCTTATGTGGACTAACATACTTCAAGATGGGGGAGATGAGCCCCAGGCTGACTGGGCGCCCGGTGCAGTAACGCCCGAACTTGATTCATCCGCTGGTCGGTCAAGCCCATCACCACCATCCAGTCCATCCCCTTTCGCACCCACTGGCCGACCTTTGGTTAAACCAAGATTCCGAAACAAGGCTCCGAATGGGCTTCATTTGCAAGTTCCGAGGCCTTCCTCATTGCGATCTGCTAGCAGGAAATATTCAGTACGTCACCTCGAACTGTTGTTACCTATGAACGATTGCTAAAAACCACTTGCCATAGGCTGCGGTTGCAGCGAGCATCGACCGAGCTGACAACGCCAAATTTCTCGAACAATTCCGATATACCATCATTGCGTCACAACTTTTAAGTGGCCATTCGGGTCTGGGACAGTCGCAGCTACATAATAGGGGACCTATTCCGCCAACGAACGAAGACGAATCCCTATTGTCCACGGAAGGAATTCTGGCATCAGTTCTTGCCGCTCTTGCGATTGCGGTTGTTCTGAGTTGGGTTCTTGGCAGTGGTGTTACCAAGAAAAGGCTGGTGTTTCTTCTCATGCTTTGCGCAGCGGCCGTCCTGCTTGGCCAGGTTTACATGAAAAGACAATGGCTCCGGTATCGAAGATCGCAATCGCTGTCTGAAATCACTTCTTTCGTCGAAAACTCACACAACTTTGACAGTGCGTCAGGTGCAGCTATCTCTCTGATACAAGAAGTCGAGTTGGTGTCTCGAGGTTACAGACTGTAGGTTTTTCATTTTCTTGCCACCACATGCACTGAACAATTTACAGCAGCGCTCCCCTGCCACCAATTAGCCGTATAGAAGACCGTACCCAAACCCGGCGTTGTGTCAGACTGCGCAAAGCCCTGAAACATTCTTTTCAAGAGGTTCTTGATTCTTACAACCAGGTTTGTACAGTTGTCAACGGATTTGCGGAACAAACAGACTTGGAAAAATATTACGATATATACGACATCACCGATTTCGACATGTCAGACGCCCGTCAAGGACTAAGCGATGAGGATTTGGACGATTCTGAATCCTTGAGAGCCCTCAAAATTTTGGCTGCTCGATTCTCCACCATACGGAAGCTATTTCTTTGCGCCCTACTTGCTTTGGATGCCAACAGTGATGCAAATGATTTGCTTCGTTGGACGACGGCCGTAGAGTCTCTTTTGAGCGTGAACTGCTCAACCCAAACTGCTCATGCTAGGCTACAGAGCATCCTTGGTGAGCAAGATAGTAAGAATATGACGCATGTTCTCATCGATTAGCCATATGCTCACTCTTCTCTAGCTTTTCCATCTTCGCCCACGCCAAAAAATGCCCTTACGCCTGGACGAGAGCGCTGGAGAGCTCAACTTCGGAAACTCAACTCGCTATCAAGCGGAATCAGGGGCCTACAGGCGAAGCTGCAACTACTTCGTGAAGAATCTGACAGAACTCTGAACGACTCGAACGACATCTCGGAGCTCGGACCGAATCTAATGGCGCAATATGAGTCCATCGGCATGGATCTGAAGGACCTGATGGCCGCGTGGGAAGAGGGCAGGGCTGCTTTGGCACTCGGCATCGATAGAAACGAGAAGAGGCTTTCATCCATGAGTACTCTGCTGTCGCCTGTTAGTTCTCTTAGTGGACTTACTACTGTGGACGAGAACGGTGGGGCAGCAGCAGCTCTTAAAGCATTGACAGGCGAGTCTCCACCTAGTTCTGAGTACGCTGGTTCCACGGAACAGGAGGCACCCGAAGTTTTTGAAGCCGTGGCTCTCCCGCGGCCACGAAGCATGCTCACTCGAGAAGAAAGAATAGTCAAGGTTCGGGAAGAACGAGAACAAAAGGCTCTTGCCCGACAGCACGTTGATGCAACCAAGGGTATGCTTCGGGAGCTAGAGACAGTTATTAACCTACGACCTCGAACTCGTGCCAGCGCACCAGCAGGTCGGATTGTGTCAATGTAGGGATATCGATTTTATGAAACAAACACCACGATCATTATCTTCAACACTTTTCAATCACCTTCTCCAGCATTCACCAAGTACAAAACAATCCTCTGAATCGACACCAAACCTTTTTTTTTATTCTTGCTATCGACTTATGAAAAATTCTCATTCGAGCTCCACAGACACATAAATATGTCAAGCACCGGTAGCGTCACGACGACACGCACAATTCTCTATAAACGACACTATTCTATAGACAAGCCATGGATGGCTGCGGCGTTTCAGGTTCAGGGTTGGGGATCTTGGTTTCGTATTATTTGCCCACTATCATCATTCTAAGCGATCGGGTTTTGGACGACATACAATCACACACCAATGTGCCCTTATGGAAGATGGCCAGAAGACATATGCGCAACAAGTCGGTCTTCTGGGAAATCATTTGCTCCTGTTTACCGATCTATTTTTTTCAATGTAAATAAAGGGAGAACTTATTCTTGGTCACATAACTACCTACCTCTTACCTACCTATGTATGATAGCTACCTAAGTAGGTACTCACCTACCTACCTCATACATGACACCTTATTGTACAATTCTTATGGACAACTTTGGCACCATTTCTCTCTACCGGTCATTGGTGTCTTAGGGAAATAATAATTTAGTAGGTAGGTTCCGGTACCTACTCACCTAGATATCTCGTAGGTTAGTAGTGGCTTGAAGAACTAGAAAGAGCCTGAGAGTCTATCTAGGTACAAGGATACTTCTGTGGTTCGCACCTGTCGGATAGAGGGCCGAAGGATTGAGGACCTCTCAGTTAGGTACTGAGGTGGGCATTCATCCATGAGGTAAGGTGTTTTGGAATATCGAGGACCCCACCAAGGTTAGGAATAACATTTCCCTCTTAAGCTATGATCCTTTACACACGGATGGGGATATAGAAAATATAATCCATATATTAGAACTTAAGATTTCTAGAATAAGGAATTAAAATAACTACCTACTCACCTACCTAAGGGAGTCTAAAGACTTGCTTAACTTACAACAAATTCACCCAAAGCTGCTCATCTTGGAATTACTTCTTTCTCCCTGAGGCTATATAGAGTTAGTGCATGGTTATGCTTTCCAATTTTCTACCGTTAACAGGCGTCCACCTAAAACGCGACGCGTCGGTTGTTTGATAGTCGCGCGTTAAGTGGCTCCCCACCTGCCAGCTAGCGTAAAGTAGCCTAGCAATTTCGCGACAAAAGCACAATGCTATCTGCATCTTGCATTTCATCCACCAGACAACCTACCATACTCCTTCCATACCCATAACGCACCTTACTTTGCGAGCTTTTTCGTCCACTTATCCTTTGCTTATACTCTCTGTCCATACCTAGCCACAATTTGCCATCAAACCTCTCAATCAGTCAGTCACCCCGAGCAACGAACACCCCGCCCTTTTTGTATATGCGTGGCAGCTTCACATCCCGTGAGGAGTGGTATGCTAATAGATAAACAGATATGTTGGAAGCACGACTCGCTCAAGCTGATCTTCTGAAGAAAGTCGTCGATGCAATCAAGGATCTGGTCCAAGATTGCAACTTCGACTGCAATGACAGTGGCATTCAGCTGCAGGCCATGGACAACTCTCACGTTGCCTTGGTTTCCATGATGCTTACTGCTGAATCCTTCGAGCCATTCCGCTGCGACCGCAACATATCCCTCGGTGTCAACCTCACATCCCTTACCAAGGTCCTACGCGCTGCTCAGAGCAACGACGTGCTCACGCTCAAGGCCCAGGATGGCCCTGATGTGCTGAATATGCAATTCGAGAGCCCTGAGAACGACCGCATCAGCGAGTATGACCTCAAGCTCATGGACATTGACCAGGAGCACCTTGGAATTCCCGACACCGAGTATGCTGCTACAATTGCAATGCCTTCTGGCGAGTTTCGTCGCATCTGTACCGACTTGATGGCTATGTCAGAATCAGGTTAGTTCTTGCAAAACTCGCGTCATATTGCTACCGGATTGTTATCTAACACCTAACTCGGCAGTGATGATTGAGGCTTCCAAGGACGGTGTCAAGTTCGCATGCAATGGCGATATTGGTAACGGCTCAGTGACTCTTCGAAGCCATCAGGATCTCGACAAACCCAAACAAAGTGTCTCAATTGAGTTGACCGAACCTGTCGCCCTCACCTTCTCCCTTAAGTACCTGGTCAACTTCTGCAAGGCTGCTGGTCTCTCCGATCAGGTCAAGATCAAGCTCTCTAATGAAGTGCCCCTCTTGGTTGAGTACGATCTTGAGGGTCAAAGCCATCTGCGTTTCTATCTTGCGCCCAAGATTGGTGATGAAGAGTAGAAGTGTGCTATGATGCAATACGACATGATCCTGATAAATGGCAGAAGCTCGGCGGGTGCGGTTGCGGTTGCAATGATACCATTCAACGATTCCGAGGGAGCACATGCCAAAGAGGGAAATGCCAGAAATACGGATACCAAGAAATTTGCCGGCTTATTGGAAGCTTTACTGTAGGCATCAAAGGCGTGTGCGAAGGAAAAGGAATGTAAACGAACAGGTTAGATAGGGAACACAAGGCGCTTTAGTCCCTTGTTGTCCATGACGATGAATGATAATATGAGATCGTGTTTCTCAAGTTCATATTGACTTCACACAAATCACGCCCGCACGAATGTACTGTGCCATTCGCCAGGCTACCTAGCATCACATCCTGATACCAAGCAAGCTGATCGTTCCAGGTTGCTAGTCAGTTCCCACGGTGTGGTGCCGTATATTCCAAGCAAGTCGAGGTTGCAAGCTGAAGCTATCTTGTTTACAGCCAAAAGGAAGCAAGAGAACTTAGGGTCCCCATCCTAAGTGACGAGACTTAGGTAAACTCAGACTAATTAATTTTGGCACTATACCCCCAGTATTAGAAGTTTTCTTGCTCCTGGAGGGACAACAACTGTACTACGTATACCCGAAGCCATTCCCTGAGGTACTACTCATTAGCCAGAGTTATTAATTGGTCTGGCAAAGAAGCCTGCTGTGGGGCGATGATTACAATGGATCGCAACAGAGGCTGGCGGGGCACACGACCAAATGGAAGTCACTGGTAGCCTTTCGCTATCAGCTCAAAAGCGTAGAGAAAATATTGTCTGTCCTCGCTGCAATTGGGCCTATTACTCGTTTCGTTATTCATGCCGATATTGGGCAAGTAGATAGGTATTCTGAAGTTTTGGTTTCTAAGCTTTGTACATAAAGGTAGCTTGTTGATGCTCCAGGCTTAACCCGATTTCTTCAAGTAAACTCGTGACTAATATCGAGCGACATACAACTCAAAAGACGCTGCAACCGAGTTCTAGAATTAATTTACTACCTTGAGTCAGCGACGGATTTTCTCTTCTGTTCCTTCAATCTTCACAAATAACGCCCAGGCTTCCCTTTTCATTTAGGTTTTGGTGTCTTGGGATTCTACCGCAAAATCGTCCGCTGACGCCGACTGAGAGGTTTTGTTCGGTGACGTTTCTCACACAAGCAAGATCTTTGGTTACCTAGGCTTGCGTAGACTTCTTTCCAGAACGCCTGCGGAATATCAAGAAGAGACCGAGGAATTGAACTGGTGCTTTTGGTAACATGTCCATTACCCCAACAATACCCGATACACGGGTTCTCGCTGTGGCAAGCCATGTATGTATGCCATCAAATATCCTATCACTTTTAAACATCTTGTGCCTAGGCTGATAGGTCGTTGCTGTAGGTTGTCTCTGGGTAACTATCCTCTTTCTCTCGGGGTCGCAGTGACTTATATACGCTAGGTATGTCGGTAACAAGATTGCCGTCTTTGTGCTACAGTCTTTAGGATGTGATGTCGCAGCTCTCAACACCGTACAGTTCAGTAAGTATCCATGTCAGCTCGATAGATTGAGTGAAATAATAAACTAGGTTTCTAACTCGTGGACTTCACTTGTAAAGGCAACCATACCGGATATAAGCAATGGAAGGGAACGAGAGTCTCAGCACAGGAGATCATGGATCTCTGGGAAGGACTGAAACAGTCGTACCTGGATGATTTTGATGTTATGCTTTCTGGATATATCCCAGGCGCTGAAGCCGTCGATACGGTCGGTAAGATAGGCCGGGAACTTAGGGAAAAGTCAATTAAAGCACCCGGCAAGTTCTTCTGGGCTCTCGATCCCGTCATGGGTGACAATGGAAAGATTTACGTCTCCGAGGAAGTGGTGCCAGCATACAAGAGGCTCATCCACGATGCGGATCTTATTCTTCCAAACCAGTTCGAGGCCGAGTATGTTTAAGAGCATTTGTCAAGATTTTAGAGATTCCAACTAATAACTTTTACGAAAAGGCTGCTTTCGGAAGTCAAAATCCATGACATGGACAGTCTCCGAGAAGCTATTCAAGTGCTCCACGACAAGTACAAGATTCCTCATGTCGTCATTACTTCAGTCAACCTCGAGGCGCCAGACCACCCACCTTCGCATCTCTCTGTCGTTGGTTCGACCATGACATCTACTGGCAAAGCTCGCTTTTTCAAGATTGTCTTCCCATCAATCGATTGTTATTTCAGTGGTACAGGCGACATGTTTGGCGCTCTTATGGTAATCCGCATGCGTGAGGCTGTCTTCAATGCTGACGAGCGGCTGCGGCATACCGCCAGCTGGCTTAGCGACGATTCGGTATCGGCTGTTGAACTACCCCTTGCACGCGCTGCAGAAAAGGTCCTAGGCAGTATGCATGAAGTTCTGTCCAAGACCTGCGAGGGCATGAAGAGGGTGGTTGAACGAACAACGGACGACATGAAAAATGAGGATCGAATTGACCAAACGAAGGCGCACCTGGTAAAGAGCAAGGCGGCAGAGCTTCAACTAGTGAGGAATCTGGACTGCTTACGCTCCCCCTCGACGCAATACCTTGCGAAGGCCATTTAGATCTAATGGGAGGGGAAGTGCCCAAGGTTACAATGAACACTATAGTAGGAAACAGCAAAGATAAATAGAAATGGGTAGAAAGGTTGTGGAATACATGTCTGGTCATGAATTCATTCAAGGTTTCCATCTGTCTTTCAGGGTTAAATAATTCACTCGGACAGCTTCTCTTCCATAATTAGCCTTCCTCAACTGTGTACAGTAGTAGGTCTATTGCATTGGCCCAAACCCCAATTTATGAATTTATGAAACCCGGCCGAAGAGAAGTCAGCATATCCTCCTTGACGATCTAACCAGTGCTACCGAAACCACCAGCGCCTCGGACACTCTCCTCGAGTTCTTGGACCTCGACAACCTCGGGGGTGTAGATGCGCTCCAGAACAAGTTGAGCAATGCGGTCGCCCTCCTTCACCTCAAAGTCGGATTCGTTATGGTTGAAGAGCAGAACCTTGACCTGACCGCGGTAATCGGCATCGATGACACCAGCGCCTGTATCAATGAAATGCTTGGAAGCGAGACCGGATCGAGGGGCAATGCGTCCATCTGTATTCATCATTTTGTCAGGAAGCTGGCCTTAAGCTGGTTGACCAAGGCTTTCAACTGGCTATGTACTTACAAGTTCCGGCAGGCACAGCCATGCTGATATCAGTGTCAACTAGCGCCTTGCCACGAGCGGGAATAGTTGTATCGCGGGCAGCGTAGATATCGTAGCCGGCAGCAAAGGCACTCCCACGAGTGGGCAAACGACCCTTGTCAGAAAGCTTCTTAATCTGTAGTGGTGGGGGACCTTCCATTGTGGCGGCAGTCTTGGCACGTTTGGCGGGAGGTGAAGAAACGGCAGAGTTATCAGGGACGAGAGTTTCAGAGGTCATTGTTGAATATGAGGGGGGAGAATGGAGAAGCAATCGTCGTGGATACTGCATTCGAAGCTGGAGTTTAAGGGCCAGCCAGCTTGGGCCAGGACAGACGCGACGCGGTTGGGTGGGTAACGCACCTTGAACTTCTAGAGGAAGATCGATTCTCTCCCATCATGTTAACATAGCCTGAGGTTTTTAGTGGTCTTCATTAGCTAACAAAAATGTTGCCACGGCATCCTTGAGCTTATCATCATCATCATTATAATTCGCAGCAAGTGTCAATATATGTATACCAGAGAAATAATCCCGCATCTCTGCTGTTTCTGGTGTTCCATATCTAGCGCGTTAATCAATCACTTCTGGATTGACCAATCAGCAGAACCTATTTTTAAGATGTTGCTTTGCTGTCCCGGACCTTATTCAATGCAGACATCCGATGTTTGCCTACAATTATAATTTATGATGATAATGTGCTCTAAACTCTACAATCACCATCGGGATATCAGCTTCTATCAATGATGGAAACATTCACTTGTGTGACTTTACAGAAACATAACCATAAGACATATGGGGTTGTTCTCGGGGCTCTCATTACCTACTCAAGGTTCCAGATCTCGTCCGAAATCCACCAGTCTGAGCCTTGTTGCATCTCTAGGATGGAATTGTGCAACCTTGGATCTCACCAGAAACCGTGCAGCCGCAGATTCACGCGACAATTGCACATATGATGCTGAGTTATTCCCCTTTGCTTCAGCAAGCGTGTTGAGAAGCTCCTCTGTTAGTTGCTTCATCTCTGCAGCTGCAGCTGCAATTTCGTCCTGAGGCCCCGTGCCTCCATCAGTAGCCTGTCCCCAAATCTCATCGATTCTGCGTTGCCGTTTATCTTCTTTTTCATCACTGTCCTTTGGTTTCCTTAGTTTCCCTTGTGCATTGAATCCGGCGGCCAAATCGTCTCCATCAATACCTATAAGATCCCCAACCACAGGCCCTCCTAGCTCTTCTGCCGCAAGCATAGGCGCCAGATGATTGTCGATGAATCGAAGGAGAACCTTCATAAGTTTTGACGTCTCTCTATCATAAGACTTCTTCTTGGTTCTGAGTTCTTGCAATAGCTCCTTGGCCCCTTCTTCTGGGGTGACGTGAGTACCGGCATCCACTTCATCACGTAGCGACAAGATACGTGCAGCCAGAGCATCGCCAAGGAGATTTTGATCTTTGAGACGCGCTTCATCCGCCTCAAGCTGACGCGACAGTTGTTCGTGGCCTACACGCTGAGAGGCAAGATAGGATTTGGACTCTTGGATGGTCTGGTGTGTTTTGCGGAACGCCAACAGCATCGGTAAAAGCGACCCTGGCGAGGGGAGAAAGGGGTCCGACTCTGTCACCTCTTTGAGAGCCACCTGTATGAGACGTGCCTGTCCACCTACTGACTCTGGGCGTTGACTTTGCTCCGAACGAAGCTGTAAGAATTTAGCCATTGGCATAATGTTGGTTTTTGGCGCGTGCATACCTTCTCCAGCTCGTTTTCATGTTGTTGGACTCTCTCTTGAAGTTCTCTTAATGTCTGATCAACATTGGCTGTGTACTCCTCTTTTGCTGTAGGTAGCGACCTGTAGTCCATTGTCGTAAAGTTTACGCAACTGGCTCAAGTAATGGGCAAGGGTTTTGGCTTTGCTGGAGCATGAGCAGAATTGAGAATTGTGAGGATGGAGGGATCCAAGGTAAGTATGTATGGATTTAGGTGATCAAGATATGTCACTTCGCGCCGTCCAAGGAGCTGTTCAAGACAGGCAATTAGTGTTCAGGCGCAATTAATCGGAGGTCTTCAGATATATAGAGACAAGCGCAGTCGTCGCACTTGAATCTGTGAGATATTTGAAACTTGTTCGGCTATCAAAAAGAAGGTTCCGGTGCCACAGGCAGGTACTGGTTATATCGTACGGAGGTTGTGATTGTCTAGGTACTACCTACCTACCACCTACTAAGGTACTTTACCTTACTGAGGTAGTATCATCTCTAGGGAGCGCTTGAGGTCTTGTGGCCCAAGCTTCAAGCCAGATGGAGGTGATGCACGTGACATCTCGCAACGCTCTGTGCCTAGCACCTCTACCTTACCCAGGATGGGTCCTCGCAGGGCTACTTCTCTGGCTTTCTCCCATCTCCTCACCCCAAACCATCGACCTTTTGTCGTGTCATATTCATTCTCCCCCTTTTTCACTGCCATTGCTCTCGCGAGATCCTCGTTTTTCCATTCTCAGCGATTCCTCGTAATCGTTTCTGAGATTTTCTGTTTTTCTTTTTCTTTCTTCTGATTGATTTGGATCGGTCCTTCCCTGGTATTGGGGTCTATTGCGACAGCGAAAGTCCTAAAACACCGCGCGCCGATCCATTTGAGAACCTGCTTCTCTCGTCTCAGCTTCTCATCCTCCGACGCTTCGCGACGAGATATTTCGTGCTCCAGATACTGCGCTTGAGCTCAGAACTCTGGCGTCTTTTGCGATCAATAAACCTCGAATCCGGGTCAGAAGGTTTGAGCTGAGCACTGCCTCTTTTTGCTTTTTAAGAAGTCCGTCCCAGTATCGATCGCTTCACCTATCCTCACCACCATTCAACATTTGCATCACAAGACAATCATTCCGCCCTTCCTCTCCCTCCTATATCTAGGAGATCTTCCCGGGTAATTGCTCGACGCCCGCTGAAAGAGTTCTGGAACCCGCCCTTGAGCCCGAATCTCGAATCCCTCTTCCTTCCATTCAGCCCGCAACACGCATCGTCTTTACGCGACATAAGTCACTTCACGAGTATTTCACCGAAGCACACCCAGCGAGAGTCACTACACCAGCACGTTTTCCTTCGAAAACCCCTGAGTGTATATAAGACGAACAATAGAAAGAACGAGACGTTTTCAAATTGTCGATTGTCAGAAAGACTAAACTCGCGTGAAAAATAACGATTTCAATATGTCTGCTTCCCCAACACAACCAACCCAGTCGGCCAAACGCCCTTTGGAAGAAGCTTCTTCGCCCTCACGCGCTGGTGATCAGCCCGATGCCAAACGACCTGCTCTCGACAAGAACAAACACGACGACGATGTTGAGGTCCCTGAAGCTCCCACCGACGTCCCTGCAGAGGACCATGATGATAAGGTCAACGGAGCCCATAAGTCTGAAGATGATGACGATGCCACTTTGGACCATGCATCTGACACTAAGGCCGCCGCCGCCGCCACTGTTGCTGCCTCTGCATCCAACGCTGTAACGTCGGCTGCTGCTCATGACGAGACCTCATGGATTCATATTCGTGCTGTTATCTCAAGCCCGGAGGCAGCTACCGTCATTGGAAAGGGGGGCGAGAATGTTTCCAACATCAGGAAGCTTTCCAACGCTAAGTGCACAGTCAGCGACTACCAAAAGGGGGCCGTTGAACGTATTCTTACTGTTAGCGGTATAGTGGACGCTGTAGCTAAGGTATGGTGATTATCCTCACACATGGTTTACAAATTAACAACAAGTTAGGCTTTTGGCTTGATCATCCGAACACTGAACAATGAACCCCTCAACGAATCCTCAACCGCATCTTCAAAAACATATCCCTTACGGCTACTCATTCCGCACATTTTGATTGGCTCCATCATTGGTAAGGGTGGTGCCCGTA
The DNA here is from genome assembly GCA_013266175.1 of Fusarium gaditjirri. NCBI lineage: Eukaryota > Fungi > Ascomycota > Sordariomycetes > Hypocreales > Nectriaceae > Fusarium > Fusarium gaditjirri. The sequence goes on from JABFAI010000280.1 coordinate 49,477, forward strand.
TTCGTGAGATTCAAGAGGCATCTGGTGCTCGGTTGAACGCTTCTGACTCATGTTTACCTATGTCAAGCGAGAGATCGCTGGTAGTGATGGGTGTCGCTGATGCTGTCCATATCGCAACTTACTATGTTGGCAGCACCCTTCTCGAACAGCTCAATGATAGGTTCGGAGGTCCTGCTGCGTCTGCCTACGCAACCCGTAGCGGCGCCCCTGCTGGCTCGATCCCAGGCGGCATGCAAGTTGTTCCCTACTCACCCCAACCTGCCTCGGGCCACTACGGAAGAAGTGAAAATTACGGCCGCCACAACGACCGGCGATCTCACCATATGCCACCCGCGCCTTATCCTCAGCAATACCCCCACGCAGCTGCTCAGGCCAACCCTGCCATGCCTATGCATTATGGCGGTGCTCAGGGAGGAGGTGCCTATGGCGCAGCTCCTCACGCCCAACCGCACATGGCCCCTCATGCTGGCCCTCAACCTCATGGCGGTGCTCCCCAAGCTCAGCCCATGGGCGGTGCCATCCCCGGTGGGCCTATCACACAGCAGATTTACATCCCGAACGACATGGTTGGTGCTATCATCGGCAAGGGTGGACAAAAGATCAACGAGATCCGCCAAATGAGCAACAGCGTGATCAAGATCAACGAGCCGCAGGACAATAGTAACGAGCGACTGGTGACTATTACCGGAACGGAGGAATGTAACCGTATGGCATTGTACATGCTCTATTCTCGGCTTGGTGAGGTGCAAAACACATCCAGCAAGAATTAATTTTCTAACCTTGAAATCCTAATACAGAATCGGAGAAGCATCGTATCTAACTTTTGATACGGGTACGATGACGTTCGAGCGACCAACGGAATAGGACAAACAGAAAGCTATTTGCAGGGATATCAAGAGGCTAAAAGGAGGATGCAGTGTGTTTTGAAGGTTCAAAAATGAGGGCGATATCAGGCCACGAGGTACAGTTCAGAAGATTGAGAAGACCATTCCACCCACCTGAGATGAAATTTCAAGGTGGGTAAGAAAAGTCGCGAGATGATTGAATGGCATAGAAATGGTGTCAAGGACGGGATCGCATTTCATCGGGACGAATACGGAAACAAGACGGGGCTTATTGGCAGGAAGTGAGAGCCTCACATTGACAAGTGACAGCTTTCAAGGTATCTGATTTTCGACGGCGCATTGACTCAGTGTTATTTTGTTCTCTACTTAATCCAATAACAATCTGATATTATCTGCAAGCTTGGGGCGTGAAGCTAAGTCTCTCAGAGCTTTTTGAGAGGGACATGGTACTACATGAGATGTTAGTCGCTCGGGTTCTCTCTATAAACCTCCTGGGTGGCTCACTATTTCAAGGCTCTTATTCCGAGCAAGAAGATAGTATACGTTATCGTCAATTACTGTGGTGCAATCCAGTCAGTACTAATGGCGCAACAGCAAGGAATAAGACTTACCACTTCCATTGTTTTTGTGTTGCAAATGGGCCTCTTTACTATCCCAACCCATCAGCAGCCTGGATGCTCGGCCAGGAATAACGGAAGGGTTCTCATGTTCTCCTTGAACAAATTCGCTATAAGCCAAGCCATGAAGCCCAGCCAACCCACCCTCCTCACAAGCAACGGCGAATGGCTTCATGTTATCCTCCGTGAAGGTTTCATCAGCACCCCAACAAGTACAGAACTCTGTAATAGGTGCATGTAAGGCGAGCTCGGCACGGCCCGTATACTCTGCGATAGGACTGACGATAGGGTGCTCAGTCAGCAGGGCGCGCAAAGAGGCATGCCAATCGGTGGCAGCAGAGCCGGAAACGAAGGCATCGTAGGCAGGGCGCGAGGCCCAACGGATACCCAGAACCCAGTAATCAGGTTTCTCGAGGGGTTTTCCAAGGTAGACGGACTCAACCCCAGGAATTGACTTTAGGTGATCGATCACAGATGAGAATGAAGCCGGAGGGGATTCGGGGTGTTCAACCAGGATGGGTTTGAACTTGATGAGAAGAGATTCAAAGATTACAGACATTGTGAATGTGGATGAGCAGTTATATGTCGGAGGTTATGACTATCAGGCGAATGATGTTCTTGGTTAAACTTATAGGCGTTGGTTAAACCAGACATGAGGAAGTCAATGTAGATCTGGGCACAAGTGAAGAGTTCCGCACATGCCTGGACTTTACCAGATGGTTCTATGATGGATACCCGAGAATGACGCATGACGCCTCTCAAGTTGGATGAGGGGTATCGAACCAATGATGAAGCTCGGCATTGTGGCAGCTGAGATTGAGAGTGAGAATAAGAGTGATGAGAAGGATGAAGCTCTAAATCTAGTACGGTAACTTTATTTTACCGGTGGAATTACAGGGTTCCTGGAAGCTTCTAAGGCATCTTGGTTCAAAATGAGAGCTGATACCGTTTAAAGTGCCTACCTACCTAGGCTAGAGGAGGCAAGAAAGTTTAGGACCTTGATCCTAGGAGGAATAAAGACTTGGGTTAATTAGTCTAAAGTCGAGAGGCAATATAATGAATTTATTTCGGTATCTTGACCTTAGGTGTGAATATTACCTTAACGAAGGGACGCAACGAGAATAGCCTATCTTTAATAAATATCCTTTATCATAATGCTAACTTCTCAATGAACAAAATTGCATGAGACAAAAGGGTACCAGCTAAAAAAGGAACACCCCTATGACTTTAGTAGTTCCTCACCCATCATTGCTTTATCACTTGTTTTTCTTCGACCCCTGCCGCGTCTATACCTATTAACTTACGGAATAGGTAGGACACACCTGTACTATACTAGGTAGTAAATGTAGTGTAGGTAGAGTTGTAGACCCAGTTCGGTAATCAGTCCCACAAGTATCGGCCCCTCCTTGAAGCGGATGATCCGGGTGACCACAAGTACCGGTAGTGTACCCAAACAAGAAGGAGGCGTGGTATTGGTTCAATTGGTGTTCTGTAAATTATCACATTAGACTTCTTCGCGTCGCGTGTTCTCACTCCTTTTCCTGGCGTTCATCTCCCTCATTTTAGAATTTTGCTTTCGATCGTAACTAATTTGTACTATTGTCGTTTTATGCATCTTAGGCTGTACCACTAATAGTAGTGACACCTGGCCGCTGCCTTCTTCTAATTAACTAATATCCAGCAGCCGAGGCATCGCGCCACGTTCAATATTTCCGCTCTCCAACCTGAGTTCCAAAACTTGTCCCATGCCCGGTCCCTTGTCTCACCCTCTTTCTCCGACGGTCTGATATTTGCGAAACATATCGGTCACCATTACTTCCGCATACTCCACCGGCGCCATGGTCATGGCAAGTGACGCTGCTGACCATGTCACAACGCCTTCCACCATTGCCGTCAACAATAATGCTGTTCATAATCTTCCCTCCGCCTCTGAGATCAATCTCTTGACCCTCAACTGCTGGGGTCTTCGCTACATATCGACCCAGCGAGTTGCAAGACTTGACGAGATAGGTCGTAGAATTGCAAATGCTGTTCCTACACCGCACATCGTTTCCTTGCAGGAATGTTTTACGCAGGAGGACTACCAAGCTATTCGGCATCACACTCGCCAGGTTCTCCCCTATGGGAAGTTCTACCACAGCGGTGCTTTTGGTGGCGGCCTGGCCATCTTGAGTCACTGGCCGATCGAGGAGAGCACCATGTTTAAGTATCCTCTCAATGGAAGACCAACTGCATTTTGGAGAGGAGACTGGTACGTAGGCAAGGGTGTTGCTTGCGCCAAAATTCGCTTTGGGCCGAGGAGAAAAGATATTATCGAGGTCTTCAACACACATGTGAGTCTGAATCTGTTATATCGCTTCTCAGCCTGTTAACTGACTTGAATTCCTAGACTCACTCCCCATACGAGCCCGAGCCCGTGAGTACATACGATTGTCATCGAATTGCGCAGTCATGGGAGATTTCAAAGCTTTTGCGCGGCGCTGCTGAACGTGGACATCTCGTTGTCGGAATGGGTGATTTCAACATGTTACCCTTGTCCATATTTCACCGTGTAATAACAGCACATGCGCCTGTTCATGACGCCTGGCGCAAATTACACCCTGACAGCGCTCTTGGTCCTGCCTACCATCCATCTGAGAAGGATCGCCATCGGCCATTACCGACAGCCGACTTCAATCTTCTTGAGAATGGCGCAACTAGCAATTCCGTCTATAATACATGGCGCTGGAACAAAAACCAGCAGAACCGGCTCAAGGGAGGCGACATTTGCGAGGTCCCACCCGATACAATCGATCCTCAAGGCCAGCGACTCGACTACATCTTTGCCTCGACGGGTATCGACCCCGATGCTCCTGCTACCGCTCCTGGTTGGGTCATCAAGTCGGCTCATGTTTCAATGACTGAGCGGCATCCTGATCTCCTTTGTTCCCTCTCCGACCACTTTGCTGTTCAAGCCACGCTCGTCAGGCATACCCCTTCCCCATTGCCTATTAGAGCTGATCCCCGCTCCGAAACACCATCTGCTGCTCTCCAGACTGGCGCATACTTGGCCCCCAGTAGCCCGGCTAGCAGCATTCACTCGGGTGATGCAGCGCAGACTGCGGATCCCGATACCCAACTGAGACGAGGCCACTTCCTGAATCGCGATTCATTTCACACGTCCACCTATGATGAGATTCTGGGAATGATACAAAAATACCATGCTCGCGAGATTCGCCAGCGCTACTGGCGGGGTGTGCACTTCTTTGGCGCATTGCTGGTCTGGCTAGCATGTCTTGTCGCTGTCTGGTTTAGTCCCGGAAATTACGTCGCATTTGTCCTCATGCTGATCAGCAGTCTCAGCTTGGTCGCTGGTGTTATCGATGGTCTGCTCTCGCTACTCTTCTTCTCTTGGGAGATCCGGGCCCTTAAGGAATTTGAGTGGGAGATTCGTAATGCCAAAGCTGTTGCATCTGGTGACCCAGCTGCTTCAACAGAGCCTGGTTCGTACAGCAATACCAACCAAAGGTCCAAATCGCAATGAAGGATGGACGCTCAATATTATGGTAATGATTTCATGTTTCTGTATAGGGCTAGGATGATGAAATGAGGATCAGGATGTAGGTACACATGCCAATAAGGGCTAGCGCTTAATGTCTATTCGTAATACTACTCTCAATGATTCTGAGGGCTGAAGACCTTCGTATCTCACACCGTCTTCCTTTTTTTTATTCAACGTTCAATGCTCGATGTCGAAGCCTGGATTTCGTCCTTGTTGTGTATCTCTGTTACTTTTGGATCGATGTATCCACCAGGTCTCATCCGACGCCAGGTATAGCCCATGAAAGCCGTCTCTTTTCGAATTCTTAATGAAGTCTTTTTGGTATCCTTGTCCCGGAGCAACATGTCTCTTGGTCGTTTGCGCTCTTTATGGCCATAAAATCTAATAAACTGCTTCAATGTAGCCTTGTCACTCGGCTGAAGTTCCTTTGATGCGTCAATATCACGGTCTATACTTCGAAGCTTGGCCGCGTCGAACGGGATCTTGATAAGCTCCATAGCCTTTGATTGCACATGGGTATCAAATCCAAAAAGTAACTCCTTGACATCTTCCGATTTGAGAAAGGCTCCCGAGGGTATCGACTCAGACCAGTCTTCAAATGGCTCAGATTCATCAAAGTAGTGTGCATCGTCGTCGCTCTTCAGATTCGGAGTAAATGGAGGAGGCATTGATTGCAGGCGATCCCAGGGCGTGTTTCTGAACCACCTGTGCGCTTTGATATCTTCCGCGTCATCGGGAAACACGTAGCTTTTGAACGAATCCCGATATTTGACCTGGTACCTCTTTGAACACAGCCGAATATCCTTCTCTTGGATCAGGCGACAGATGAGATCTTTGCACTTGTCACTTACGAATGGTCTGGGTGGAAACTGGAAGTTCTTCTTGAAGTCCTGCGGCCACTGTCAGTCATTTACCTTGCTCAAGTTAATACGGACGTACGCACAACGATGTTTTGTTTCGTCTGTTTGCGTCCTTCTTCTGCTAGAAAGGGCGTCTGCCCGTACAGGCATTCATACAGGATGATGCCGATGCTCCACTAGTCACACCTCCCGTCATATTTCTGACTAAGAACGACTTCAGGAGCCATATATTGACTGGTACCAACGACGGAACGCGCAGCAGTGCGGTTACCGTGTCGGTTTCTCCAACCGATAAGACTTCGCAAGTCCTCATTACTCGCCAATGGATGTTTCCCGTGCCTGTCAAGTCCGGAAACAAGAGACTGGTACCACTCAAGATGCTTCAGGAGATCCTTACTGCCTTTTTGATCCGTCTCGTCACCATTGATGTTCATATTTAGTCTTCGGACCAAGGAATACCGGTGAGTGTTGTAATATGCTGCATCATGGGACCAGTGATCATTAAATGCTAGCCCAAAGTCGGATATTTTCAAATGGCCAGTCGCGGATATGAGGAAGTTGTCTGGTTTTATGTCACGGTGAATAAAGTTCAAGCGATGGGCCTCTTCAATAGCAAGGATCATCTCTGCGATGTAAAACTGTGCAATGGGTTCCTGCAGAATGTTTTGCCGAATGAGCAATCCGAGAAAATCGCCACCAGGCATGTACTCCATCACTAGGTAGAGGTTCGTTGTGTCTTGAAAGCTGGCAATCAGTGGAACAGCCCTAAGAAAGTGCTTCAGTCAGTCAGTCACCTTGTAGTGTTGGCCAGCTTTGGTACTAACCACTGTGATCCTTCAGAAGCCACAAGAAAATCCCTCTCAGCCCTCAAATGGCCTTCTTGGCTGTTCCGTAGCATTTCTGTCTTTCGAATGACTTTCATAGCATAGACTTGGCCGGGGAAAGCGTGTCCTGGAGCAGGCTTTTCACGAACCAGTCTTACTACTCCGAAACTGCCTTTGCCCAAAATTTGAAGTGGCTCGTAGTTGCTGACCAAGGGGGAGGAGTCCTGGTTTCCATGGTAAGCCAAAGAACCTGTCCTCATTACCCTCAACTCTCTGAGATGGCACGTTTCCTGCCTTCTATATTGCACCCGAATCTTCTCCTTCTCGTCTGGCGTCATTAGCAAGTAGTTGCACAACTGAGACTCGAGGCACTGGCCCCGCAACGCTCTTGCATTTGGTTTGTAGAGGAGTTCGTTAAAGTAAGTCTCGAGGAAAATCTTGGCGGCGGATGCCCTCTCTACAGTTGCAATGGTAGGTCGAGCCTGAACAACGCCCGCCTCAGGAATAGTACTGAGAGCACGGCCTTCAGGGCTTGAGCGGGTCCATGGATTTCGCCTATTGTATCGCCTATCCATGATTTCCCAGTTCGGTAGCGTAGATGATTCCATCGAAGTTTTCGCTGTGGACTTTTCATCGGCTGTTGTGAGTGTATCGCTTGCCTCAGAAGAGGGTGGAGTGATCAGTCCACTGGAGGGAGTAGGGTTGACCAGCTGCAGAGAACTTCGTGCTCGTTTTGGGGAGTTTCGTATCACCAAAGTAGAGTTGGACGTCATAGCTATGGGATGCAACCCCAAATTTCGCATCATTACTTCCTTTGCATCTGGACTTCTCGTTCCACGTTCAAGTCTTGGGACAGATCTGAAAAGTAAATGGGGTTTGGCTTGGTCTTCGGGGAAGCCATGAGCATCTTTGGATACTTCGGCACCTACCGCATGTCAATGGGATAGAAACAAGACAGATGAGATAACGTACGGCTGCGTGCGCTTTTTCTCATGTTCTTGAAGGCACCTCGAAAAGGTGACCATCTTTTGGAACCACCATTGCGAAACTTCCGCAAGCTTTGCGCCTCTAATCCGTCTGCAACATTCAATTCGGATCCTGGAGTCGCTTCAAATATATTCTTCGAATCGCAGGAAGAAAGACGAACGAATTGTTGACTGGCTTTCTTGAGCAGGGTTGGTGCCATGATGGTCCAGGGTAGTCAATAAAGAGAAAGTCAGCACTGCATCCATCAATATCTGAGGGCAGACCGTGTTTAATAAGATAATGCAGTAACCAGATGCGGAGAGAACGGCGCTCGAGGTTCTCTCTCGGTAATGTTGTTGCGGAGCAGAATCGGAGGCCGTTGAGTCCAGAATGAGATCAACCTACCTCAGGTAGGATGGTAGGTACTGGAAAGGTTTGACATCACGACTTCCATTCTGAATCTCATAATGAAATCAATACAAAGAAGGATCGACAGGTAGAAAACATCAAATAAAAAGGAAAGAAATAGTATTTATCTGCATAACCCTACAAAACCCTTTCAGGCATTAGGAAAATGATCCTGCCATCAATAGCAAAGCGCAAGCATAACCCTTTTTATCGTACGCCAATTCATGTCATGCAACGGGGACGGTCCTCGCCGCATCATTCCTGTTTTGCCTTTCTAAATGGCCGCTTTTTTCTCTGTACTTAAACATCGAAGGCCCTCGGCAGAATGTACAAGTCTGGGCTCTCTTATCGTCGCATGCCAAACAACAACACCGGGTGAACAGCAGATAGATATATGAAGCCCGGGAATACAGGCTTCACGACGTCATCAACTTGTCGCCAAACTCTGCCGCCTCTGTTTGGGGGTATTATGTCACGAGGTCGGTAGCAAGCTAGCTTGGTGTCGAGTGAGTGGAGGCATATGCTACAATCACTTGATCTCAAGAAGCTTGACATCGAAGATCAATGTGCTATTGGCGGGAATGCCAGGAAGGCCACGGGAGCCGTAGGCAAGATGAGCGGGGATTGTGAGACGGCGCTCACCGCCAATAGCCATGCCAATAACACCAATGTCCCAGCCCTTGATCACTTGTCCCTTGCCAGCCTTGAATGAGAAAGGCTTACCCTTCTTGTTGGCTATCAAAATGTTAATCAACTTGAAGATACCGCCGGAGCTAGCTACTTACCATCGAACTGCTTTCCGTTCTGGAGCTTGCCGATGTATCGGACACCGACAGTGTCGCCACTCTTGACAGTGCGGCCGTTGCCAATAGTTCGGTCGTCGATGGTCACGCCCTGAACAACCTTGACACCAGTGGTGGCCTTGCCCTGCTTGGCCTTCTCAGCAGAGCCAGTAGGGCCCTGTTCGAGGTTCTTTGCGAATTGAACCTTCTTAGCGTCCTTCTTCTCCTCGGTAGCAACAGCCTCGCCCTTGTTGTTCTTGAGCTTCTTCTGTTGCTTCTTGGACAGCTTGGCATCATCCTTAGAGATGAGCTCGTCAAGACCCTCGGTGGCCTCTTCAGCGACGCGCTTGTTCTTGCCCTTCTGGACGGAAACGAGCTTGGGGGCCTCCTCCTCGTCAGACTCAATCTCCTGAACACGGGGGTCCTGGACACCATCAAGCTCGTCACTCTCATCGCTCTCCTCACCCTCGAGGGCGTATTCAAGCTCATCGGGGGAAAGATCGTAGTCATCATCGTCCTCATCGTCCTCATCCTCATCATCGTCCATGATGTAGTTTCCGGTGAGGTAGATGGTGTGAGTACCAGTAACGACAAAGAAAACCTTCTCGCCATGGTTGACAGTGATATCGAGAGGTTGCTGGTAGTTCTTGCATCAAAGTTAGCTGACAGTTTCGGGGTTCTGCTTCCGTAGACTCACTCTTTCAGTATCGAGAGTGCAGATGACAAAGTTCTCAAGATCGGCACCCTCCTCGCTGTCATCATCAGAGTCGTCCTCCTCTTCCTCCTCCTCGGTAGCCTTGGCCTTGCCCTTGGCCTTGCCGTTGGGCTTGGCATCCTCCATCTCCTCATCAGATTCCTCCTGAGCAGACTCAAGAAGCTTCTTGATGGCAGCAGCCTGCCTCTGCTTCTTGGCCTTGACGGGGTCACTAGGGCCCCCGTTGGCCTCCTCGTCAGAGTCCTCCTCATCGTCGGAGCCGGCGAGGAGAGCCTTCATGTACTCATCATCGATCTCATCATCCTCATCCTCATCGAGACCAGGGAGAGCACGCTTCACGAGGCGCAGGGTGGATCGAGGAACAGTGGGAATGTTGCCCTCACCATCGGCCTCAGGCTCTTCGGTAGGGTCAACAGCAGCCATGGTAATGCGGAACTGTAGGATTTCAAGGTTAGAACTATTAAGTCAAGACCATACCGAATTGCTATCGCAAATGATGCGCCGCAAGCCGCAAGCGAGCCAGCGCAAGGCAGCGCATCGCATCACATCAACAACGATTCGACGCGTCGAAGAAGAACTTACAGAGGCAGGGAATTCCATGGTGGCTGGAATTAAGATCTCTCCAGGAGGGACCTCGAGGCCGTAGACGGGACCAGGAACAGCAGACATTGTGGCGGTTATGTGATTACTTTTGTTTCAAACGTAGGATGGAATGTAAAGCGTATGCCGGAAAGAAACAGGAAAAACAGAAAAGTGAGAGAAAGGATGAAGAATGGTGATGGAGTGAGGTTTTCCTGAGACTATCGCTCACTGCAAAAGAAGAAAACTAAATCGAGAAGCAACTCCAAAGCTTCGAAATTTTTTTCGGGGCTCAACAAGGGCTCCACAGACGCAACCAATAGCACTCTGCGATAAAGGCTATTATCGCGGTGGGGTGTTTGCTGTCACAGCAACATGAGTTGCCTTGTCTCCGCTTTGGTGCAGATTTTCCCACCGCAAGCTCTGCTAAGAAGTTGTGAACAGAGCCGCCTGAGCAGTCCCGCTGGGGAAGTAGTGGAAGGCAAGAAAACTCTTCTCTAGGTAACAAAAAGACTTGGATAAACTTGGTATATTTTAACTTTTTACGTAAGATTCCTAAATAAACACATACTCATCTCTACCTAGGTAGATATTTAGGAGGAATCCTTCTGAGCCTTGAACATACCTTTCCCGAATGGTACCATAGTGAATAGCCGGCTCTGGACAACTTGCCATGCGAATACCATAAAGAACTTGGACTGGCTCTGATGGTAAATTTGAGATCGATCACCTACATCGACCAGCATTGCACCCAGCTTAGAGATCGAGTTTGGCCAATATTTGTTTTGTGCGTGAGCATACGCAGCCATGAGATCATTGCCGTTGGTTATCCCACCTGATGTTTCTGTAAGCAGCTGGCTCAAACTTGGCCTGGCGTATACATACCGCTTGACCAAAGGTTACCGTCCTGAATCCACCGATACTCCTCTCCCACGAAATGCGTGCTTGGGTGTTTTTGGATTAATTCATCTTGAAGGCCTCTAGGGCCACTGACCCGGCGGCCGTCGAGAATACCTGCAGCACCGCACAGGTAAACACTAGTACAAACGCACAACACATCAACGCCCACTGTGTTGAAATGGTCTCTTAGCCACTTTTTTGATGCCTCTTCGAACTCGTCCGCTGGGTCTGTACCAGGCACGACGATAATGTCAAGTTTGCCGGGACCAACGTCATCATCTAAGTACGTGTGTGATGCGTGGACGGATAGACCTGCAGTCAAGTTTGGTTGGAAACAACTTCGGCGATGTGATATAGGCAATCTTGGTACTGGGCGCTATTTCACTAATGTGTGAGGGAAGAGGAAGGAGTCGAAGATATTCCTTGGACATTGAGGCGAGAACATCGACAGTTGCGAGATCGAGTAGTTGCACGCTCGAGAGCATGAAAACGCCAATGCGTAGCTGCTTCGAAGACATTGGTACGAACGATGATGATGAAGACTGCTAAATTAAGTGGCAGATATTGAGGGATTACTTGTAGGTCTCGGATAGTTAATTAAGGTGCTCCATGTTCTTTGCTCTTTGGGTGTACGTTATCTTAAATCGTTTTGAAAAGGTGTCTCCGTCAACAACCCCTCCGACTTATAGCCCGTATAAGGTAGGCATTATCTGGGAATAATAGCATGGAGTGGTCAAAACATTGGTTCCAAATGCTGAATCCGTCACTCAGCCTCCCTCTCATTGGCTCAACTGACTTTAATATCCGACGTGTTTCGGCACCAGAAGGCCCCACTCCGGCCAGATCTTCAACGTTCTACGGAGTACGTTGTGCATCTTGAGGTTATTTAACTTGCCAAGAAATAAACCCTATCGACGACATTACAATATTATAACTACGAATTAAAGAATGATTTAAATTTAAGATCCGTTTTTTCAATTTAGAAAGGCGTGGCATAATCTTTTAATGTTAAAAGCAAGCCCCAAATCTTTTACAGACCCCATGTGTTGCTTAGGACTGTATGCCGTCTGTAACTAAGTAGGTAGTGAAGAGCAAGTTTGAACTTACATACAAAAAGAAATGAAGCATAGACCCATCTACCTCTCCTCGCATTAATAACATTATGTATATCATTCTGAACTCGCTTCGAGATGATCTCTGAAAGACGCCGGCCCTCATCATAAGCGTTAAGTACTCTTGCCAAATGCATGCAAACTTTCCCGAATAGCCAAGTCATTGGTATACATTCCTTCCCAGACTAGTTCCAAGACTAACCATCTATACCCATCATCATAATTCTCTTAAACCCTTGCTTAAGACTTCAGAATTCCAGTGGCCACGATGATAGTCTTCCTGGTCTTAGGCCATGTTCTCAACCTTCACAACGGGTATCTGACGCCGCGTTGCCTTTTTGCTTACAGTATAAACAAGGTCTTGGCTCCAAAGCTGGCAAATCAAAGCTTGTGCACTGGGTATGGTGCCATATAGAGGGGCGACAACAGGAATAGCAAAGTAGTCATACCAGTTGTTCTTGAGAGATCGCCGGGAAAAGTCCATCCCGCTGGCCAGTCCAGCCTTGACCATTTCCCTCTCTCGGCTAGCGACTCCTGTCTGATGAAAACTTTCGTATAGAGACACGTAGACTCCAATTTGAAAGAAACCGTAAATGCGAACAAGATTACAGCAGCTAAAAATCCAAGTCAGGTTTCGTGGGTCCTCGTTGCCTTCTGTGAGCTTGACATAAATTGCCGAAGATAGTACCATTATAGCCATATGAACCGGAAGAAAGTGAGCTTCGAAAAGGCGGTGCAGCATATAGCAAACATTTTCCCAGTGTGGATGTTGGACTGCTGCCCTGTGGATGCTTGAGAAGATACCGTTGTCATAAGCCTGTCCGCTGTGCTCATCGCTGGAGAAGCTTTCGGGAATGGCAAGATGATCGGTATCTGAGATGGTGTAGTGAAGGGGTTGATACGAACGGCAAGTTTGCTTGCGATCTTGCCATAGCTGAACCAGTTTACGAAGCGCAAAGCCAGTATCAAGAGCACCCCACATGTGACGCAGGGCCTGTTTATAACGGGCGCGAGTGTCTTTCAGTAGCCCGCCACCTCCTGTGACGTTGCTCTGGCTGACAGGGCTATAAATGACCCGACTGGTTAAGTTACCATTGAGGGCGAAAAAACACTTGATATACATATGCAGGTCTTCCCCGATGGCTTCGCTACCACAATCCCATCCACCAACCCGGTCAATCAAATCCAGAGGAAGAGAATAAACGGATGTAGGTGGGGAAATAGAGGAACCAGGGTATAAGCCAGACATACCAGCAGCGCCCCAGAGTATATCAGCAACACGGACAAGAGACGGAACACAATGTGCGTTCCTATCGAAGATAATAGGAGCTGAGTAGATGGTAGTCAATGCGGTTTCAGAATAGGACAAGTGCATGTTTGTCAGAAGTGTAAAGTAGTTCGATGAAAGATGGCTGTCGGCTAGAGAATCCACGAGAGTCAGCAATGAGGGGGCGAGAATGAAGGATTGGTTTCCAAGTAGGCGTACCATCAATACCGGTGATTATAACGTTCTTCCTCACGGCTGATGAGTACCTCTCGCTCAGCTTGCGAGCAGCCCATGCGATATTGCTGCCTTTGCCAGCGGCCTCACCAGGGATTTCTGATGGGTGAAGTGTGAAGTCAAGGAATCTGAACTTCTTCGCAAATTCCTGTATCAGCCCAAGAGCCTTCGTTTCGGCGCTACTTTCTCTTTGTTCCATTCCAAGATAGACCTAGTGTGAAGTATCAGTGAGCGACTTTGATAGCATATTGGTACATGGTTATGCCTCGACTGTAAGAAATAGAAAATCTTACATCATATGAGTAATGAGCCTGAGGATGGGATGCCAGAACGTCGAGGGTCTCCCTGAGCGTATCAACCTCTTCCTTGTAGTTTGGAATGATGATGACATGAACGACGTTGTCACAAGCTCCTGGCACACCGTCCGTGTAGTATTCAGGATCGTAATCGCCGGCTTCACTAGTAGTGGAGGAAGATGGACTGTTCGGACTGGATATGAGAGTCTCGGAGCTCGATACTGAAGTATAGGAGTCCCGACGTGAAGCGAGTTTCTTCAGATCAAGTAATGAATCACTACGTGCTGCTCTTTTCATGGATTGGGTGAGAGTCCAAATAGTCCAGCAGGCTCGGAGGGGGAAAATGCAAACTAGTATATGAACAAAGAGGCAGTAATATGCGAAGACGTAACTCCAAACACCAGCACCTATAGAGGAATCGGTTGGGTATTGGGAAGCAGGTTGTTTGCCTTCATACCGGTATTGTTCAAGAGAGGCATCGTGGTATATGACCCAATAGCAGAGAGCACTTAGCGCAATCATACTTAATCCCCCTGCGCGTTGCGCAAGCCATGTGAACAGAGACATGTCGTGTAAGATCAAAAATAAGGGTTCTTAGATATTTGAAGCTGCGATGTGGTTGAAGAAAGCTCGAAGAGCCAAGAGGTGTTTGGCTCAAGTACAATGAGAAAATGCAAAGCAAGAATAGACCAAGTCGACCAGAACAATAAATTGCTAACTGGAAAGACTGGAAAGCAAGATAGGAGAAAGGAAAAATGGACGGGATGACGTTGAAAAATGCATTGTAAGTGCGAGGCTACGGAGAGATATTCGACCTGATAGATTCGAGGTAGATCAAGCAAGGTCAACCATGCCCACGCGATTTCACAATGCGAAAATTAACATGGCATCTAAAAGTAGCTAGCTCTGAGAGACCAGAGAACAAAAAAATGGGAATGGCCATGACGGTCAAGTCAAGGGCACGAGACAAAGGGTAGTCGCCAGCCTCCAGATCTCAAGGAATGGTTGCCAACCCTTATAGCACGCGCCATCTTCTAGGTTTTCTGATTCGGCCAGAAGAATAAGATAACATCTTCTTGAAGCTCCACGCCCATGTGACGAAATATGGGGTGGACAACATGGGATGTGTTACCTTGAGACTTGATCGCCATGCTGTCTGCGAACTAACCATCAACTAACTAACAGGAACTTAACTAGCAGTATCTTGAGGTATCTCTCAGGTTGAAACTGGGGGTGATAGCGATCAACATGGTTGCCGCAGTCCAATGCCAAGCTAATAAGACTTAGCAAGCAAGGTCATTAACTAAACTTCTGCTAAGCATTAATGAATCATGGCAAGTGGACCCAAATCGGACTCTAGACTTTGGCTCAGGATTATCTTTAACCACTCACAAGCGAACAAATGCCCATGGCATAATGAAGATACTATGCTTCCTGTTCCCAATTACCGTGATGCAGATACAGAAGTCATGACCTCAAAGCTCCAGGCCAGAGCTATCTTCGATGCTGAGATATATTGCACTCAGTCGTTTTTCGACCATGCAGACTCATAGGATTCAAGCTACCTATGAAGCTCAATGACCGACTTCAACATCTCAAACCCAGGTACTTGGCGTTAACACGGAGCAAGCACTGGAATCGGAAATGGCATTATTTTGAAAGTGTGGCACTTCTAGATACAGATTTCCTGGCAAGTTCTCGTCTCTAATCCATGTACTTGTTCAATCATCTCTATGCGGGTTCATGGTAATGCTTTGCCCGAAATTCAAAGACTCTCTGTTGAGACGAATCAAACCCTGACCTACACGCAAGGGTCCAGGTCACTGTGACCAGATGAGAGTCTTGCTGCATCTCACCAACCAAAAGTTGACCGTCGAAAGGTCTAGTTGCTCTTGGTCGGTGCCATGGCGATACGTATACCCCAGGACAAGATTTGGCACCCTCGGGTTGTCTCATGAATCACACACTGTGTCAGTTCTACATAGAAGACCACTTATCGACTTGGGCATCGAACGTTGCTTGCTCACGGTCTCAATGGAAACTGAGATGAAGAGTGACGGGCTTGATGCAAGATGCTTGGCCTTTGGTTGATGCCTGTCGGACAACGTTGATATGCAGCAATTTTGACTGGCTCGAGGCTGTGTCCACGAGGCTCTCTCAACTTTCTAGTGGTTGTGTGGCCATTGTAACATTTCCTTGGCTTTGAATGATAGCCTGAGAAGCTTCTGTCAATCGCAAGCCGTAACCACAACACGCGCTGCTGCCAGTGGTTGAGGATCTCGCCAGATACCTATGGGTCCAAGTCCGGTCACGGGTGGGTGTTCAACCGCGGCTGATGATTGTGTTTTGAAGATCTCCCTAGGGGGTTTGTGATTCATTGGAAGTCGCCATCATCCAATTCGATGAACTTCTTAGTCGACGTGGTTATCATTGGCCCACGGGGTTAAGTGATTGGATCCCTTGCATTTTCGGAAGCCCACCCATGTGAATTCTCGGATAGCCAGAAGCTATGCCTCAAGCCCAAGGGGAGACAAGAAAGCTTAGACCTCTTTCCTAAATGACAAAAAACTTAGGTAAACTTAGGTAAACTTAGTATGACTTAGTATGTTTTTATGGAGGTAGTGGACCGTATATTAGGTATGTTGGACACCTTACTTCGACGTCCAAGGTTTTCTTGCTCCATGGGCTCCTACTCAACTGAGATGTGACATAATAAGGCATAGCTTACTTGTCGTAGGAAGGGAAAATGAACATAAGTTCTGTCTCGTTGTAGGATCAAAATGGCAGTCGTGATGCTGTTGTTTTTATTGTTTTTGTTGTTCAAGTCAAGTTAACTATCAATTCTGAGACAAATGTCGATAGCAAACGCAGGTCAGAGCGGCCAAATCACACAAGGAGTCTTCGCTTGAACCTGTAACTGAAAGACTAAGGGTTCCCATAAAAGAACGAAGCATCCCGACAGCCCTTTTCGCGAAAAACAGAACCCTTGGACTAACGCAGATCAAGATTCGATGTGAATACTTGCCGATTTCTGCCGATTTCTCTTTCAGTGGGTATCTTATGTTTAGGAAGTCTTCCAGCGTTACTATCCGTGGTAAAGCCCTTCCCTTGCGCTCCGTTCAGTTCCATAAACGCCGTACGCCAGCCTGTAATTCTGTAGGTGATTGCGATCAAGTTTGCAACAGGAGCTTCAATATCCAACACTCATGCGTTTCCCATAACGCCGTGATGTCAGCTCAAGACTGGCTCAGAAGCGTGTACTCGGCGAAAACCGCCATAGTTCTGCATGTCCTCCAAGAACGTCGTTATTTAGGGTGCCTTTTCAAACAGCTTCTGAATAGGTTTGGCAGCCTAGAAAAAGGTTAGGACAAAAGACAGATCGTGATTGGGACAACCGGCATCAAGAAACTTACATCAATGAACTTTTCCAAATCATTATCCAAGTTGGCGAGGTCATCCTTCCTTCTTTTGTTGTCCGCAATCAGCTTCTGCTTTCGCTTAAGTAGTTCCTGTCGCTGTTGCTCCAGAGCTTCACGCTCAGACCGTTCGTGATCTATGCGTGCAAACATCAATGTATTCTCGTCATCATTCTCGTGTTCGGGATGTTGGGCAAGAAATTCCTCGACAGGGATAAGAGGCAATTGCTGGTATTTGTGGCTACGATTTGTTAATGACACACTGAACTCAACCCCAAGCTGCAGCTGGAGTCAGTGTACAAGGGCTTACTCGTATGATTCGCATGCGGTGATCTCTCCTTGGAGGTGTCGTTGTTCGTAATATAGATTCTGAAGCTGGAGATGCAGGCGGTCGACTTCTTGACGCGACTCGGCAGTCTGGGACTTGGTATCACGGGCGGAGAAACAGACGTTTCGGTGCAGTCCTTTCAGATGCGCCATGGTTGTGAAAAGGAGTTTTTGCTGCTTGGCGATTTCAGCTTGCGCTTCTGCTGATGGAGGTTCTTCGCCGTGTGATTGTTCACCCAGACTGAGGAGTGTGCCAGCCTGGTCGCGTGCCTGGTCTGAAATCTGCAAGACTGCGCAAAGCCTTGGGTCGGTAACGATTTTATCGATCGCCATGTTCTGTATCCGTGGGTAGTACTTTTTGATGCGAAAGATGTAAGTACAAGGTGTGGAGAAGAAAAAGGCAACTGGGTGAATTCGAGAAGTCAAGCTCAAGACTCCAGGCTTTTGTTTGTTCCTGGGCTAACAGAAAGGTGGGGCTGAGTAGGTAACTCACAGCAAATCATTGACAGGGCTTCATGAACTTGATCTACCCAAAGAGATAGTAGAGGCTACCCTTACTACTAGGGACGTAGTTTACTTGCTTTTAAGGGAACAGCCCATTTTGAATAACAAGCCCTTTATGCCAATCTTCTCCTAAAAGCAGACTGAGTATAGAGACATAACTTGTCTGCATGGCCTCCTTAACTCTAAGTTCAGGTTCAAAATACACATCGGTGACGTAGTTGATAATTGACTCTATTCTCTAAAAATCAACGGTATGCCGGTCGTATCGTATAAAGAGGGGCGATCGCAGCCGCCCCGTCACCTAGCTTTGGGTTGTAGGAAAATGTGGGATTGGGATGTCTTTCTAATGACGAGTTTATGTTATTCTAGCTAACCTGAAGCCTAGGATTTTTGATCATAGATCTCTGATCTTTTCAATTAGCCTCTCAGACATATCTTTAGTCAATACTCACTCATCCGCTGACTCTCTTTGTTGATTCGTTTGAGTGCCTACTGCTACTTGTTAGATGTAAACCAGTATTTTCTCACTTACCTGCTTGCTTAGTGGATTATCGTCTCGTCTTTCAAGCCCTTGTTGTAAGCCAAGTGACTGTCCAGGAATGACTTCAGCGGTTGCACCATTCCTCGACGGCGTAACAATAGAGTTACGCTCAGATAGTCATAATTTGCATTCATGTTGGGGACAGTAGCTGCGATTGATTCTGAGACTAATAAGCAGGCCATTGACAGTGCACGTGAATGCAAAACAAATGAATCTTCTGGCTTCTGTCTGTTATGGATGGGATCACCAGAGCAGCTCTGAAATGGATGGGATCCATGAGAGGCTTTGGAACCAAGAATAACGACTGCTGCGTCTTGAAAGAAAACCCGCGCCCAACTGCCTTGGTGCTCAAAATATTTTATGACTTGTTAGCCACTTTAACATCATCCCCTACACACCCCGTCGTCCAGGAACAAAGGCCAAACGAAAGCGACATCTCGATACAAGTGGTCGGATGGTGCATCGGGGGCGTTTTCAAGGTTGGCACCCTATTGGTTCAAGAATGCATCTTTCTTGCGCAATCAAAGTCCATAAGCGGGCCGTGGCGAGCTGAGTTACCGAGCTATCGATCTCATGAAAGTCAGGGGCTGTATCGACGGGAAGGTCATTCATTATGCTCTCATCAAGGAATTCGGATGTCCCTCCAATTACCCCTCCGAGTCGTGGATTAGTATTTTGCTGGTCACGAAAAGGGACTGAACTTAGCTCCCGATTCTACAGTACTGGTATGCCATGTCTTTGCCTTGTTTAAACGTTAGGTCGTTTTTCGAGTGGCGTTCGTTAGTAACCCAACAAGGACGCCAAGACCGCCCCCGGTACCGTCATTTCAGCTGGTGGGATTGTTCCAGTCCTTTTTTCTTTGGTTTGACTGCTCAATTTCTCAACCTCTCTCTCAATCATCATGCACTCTCACTCTGTTCATTCCCTCGCCCTTTGACCCTCCTTTGCTTGTACGTTCATATCCCCACGAACTATACTCTCCTTTTCAAGTCTTCATACTCCCAACATCACATCGTTTCCTCATTTCCAAGCCTTGGCTACTTCCTTACACGCAGATCTTTATCCAACTCAGCAAGAATAGGACTATTTCCGCCAACCAGACTCGGCAATCGTTGTCCCCGCGTGTGAAATACCCGCAGGGTCCGCAAGGGTGCTTCTCTTTGCTGCGCCCAACTTGTTCCGAGACTCCTCCTAATCATTGAATAATAACCAATTGTGCTCTTCATTTTTTGCTCGTGGTCTCAACAAAGCCTCACGTTAGCCAAGCCGCACAGAAATTCGAACGACATCATCCACTGCTTACCAGCATCATCAAATGCAGAGGGGTTGACTCGTCGCCACCAGTAGTTGCAGCGTCACAACGCTTGCTGGTTCAGCTTAGCCCAATTGTCGCAGCATAATCACCACAATATTCGTCTCAAGTCGCAGCTGCCATCATGTCAGACGTTACCACCGCCATCACAACAGCCTGTGCCTACAAGGCTCGGGACGGTGATCATATAGCAAGTACATCCGGATCCGATACTCGGCCTGACGTCGAACCCCGAAGACGACGACACTCCTTCTTCATTCCCAGGAGACGATCCATTGTTGGCCATATCATGGATGGCGAGGAGGGTCTTCTTCTCAAAGTCGACCTTTTTCTCTCAGAACTCGAGCGTCGGCTTGACTTTATTGAGAACTATGTTGATTTGAGTAAGGACTCAAGCATCTCTCGTACCTTCTCTACACTTCAGGCTGTTCGTTCACGATGTTCCCACGCTTCCGAGGAAGTCCTTGGTGCAGGACGACGCCGTTTGCATATCATGGTCGATACCCTAGAGGCAAGATATAAGGAGACATTAGAAGCCGCCGAGTCGCTGAATGAGAAGGCTCACGTTGGAGTCGATTTACTTGAAAACATGCTCTCCGATTTCGAAACTAGAGCCCACAAACTGCGTGAGCAGGGCTTCGCAAATGCCGCAAACGCTGCCGAGGCTTTCATGGATGAGGGACGCCGAGTTGCCAACGAAGGAATCGAGCGTGCCATTCAAGCCGCTCTTTCACTGGAGGAGCACATTCAACAAGCTATCGTTCTGGCCAAGGAAGGGCGCCTCCTCTCCTATGATGACCTCCCCTCACCTTGGCGAAACAACCCCCACATCCACAAGGGTTACCGCTTCACCGAATCCAAACTCGAATGCGTACGCTCGGCCTTTAACCTTTCCAACGAGCTAGTCAACATCTGGTCTCATGCACTGGGTCTTATCTTGGTACTCGCGATCGCGCTCTATTTCTACCCAAATACTGCCAACTTTACACTCAGTACGAAGTCCGATGTATTCGTAGCGGGCGTCTTTTTTGTTATGGCTTGCCTCACTTTGGTTTGCTCAACGGTTTGGCACACTATGAATGCTGTTGCAGATGTCAATGCCATTTCAATATTTGCCTGCGTGGACTATACCGGTATTTCTCTGTTGATTGCTGCCTCAATCATGACGACTGAATATACAGCCTTCTACTGCGACCCTGTCAGTCGATACATCTATATGGGCTTAACAGCTTTTCTCGGAATTGGAGGCGTCATTCTCCCGTGGCATCCTCGCTTTAATGGTGCTGACATGGCCTGGGCGCGAGTCGCTTTTTTTGTTGGCCTTGCCTTGACCGGGTTTATGCCTATGGTTCAGCTTGGGTGGACTCACGGACTCGACTTCGTATACAATTTCTACTCGCCAATCTCCAAGTCGATGCTCGTGTACTTTACGGGCGCCGTTGTTTACGCCAGTAAGATCCCCGAAAGGTGGTTTCCTGGCTGCTTTGACTATGTCGGTGGGAGCCATAACCTCTGGCATGCCGCAGTTCTCGGAGGCATCCTCTTCCATTACTCGGCCATGCAAACTTTCTTTGCCAACGCCTTCCACCGAGCAGAAGCTGGCTGCCCTTCCTACTAAGTCATTAGGGGATGCTGGATGGGCCTTCAGTGACCCAGACCGGGCCAACAAGTTTCTCAGCCCCCCCGAAGCGTGTCAAATATTTGGCTGATTCTGCTAAGTCTTGCTCGGCTTGGCCCGCGCCGTTTGGATCTTGCCAGGGTTAATTGTATGCTCTCCTGGAGTTGATCTCAGCGCGACCCCTATGGTAACACTTTAATCAAGTACCTATGGCGTGCCTTGGGTGCAACGTGAGTCCAATGGCACTGCCTATATGAGGGGTATTCCGCCGGAGACTTGGATTGAAATAAATTAGCAATCCTGTTAAGGCATGTCGTTTGTCCACGATACGAAAGTTTCCCAAACATGGCAGGCATACTCGAGTGATGATAGACAAACGCTATACACTCAGATCTTCTTGATGAAGCTTCAAGTTTGAATGTCGTCTGATGAAAAGCATATGCCTATAAGCCGGCGCTAAGTTTGATTGATAGAGTCGAATATGACCTTACAGACATGCGTGGACGATGCAGTAAGTTCGCAATATGATACGAGTCACATGTAAATAGATAATAGATAACCAATCGTATATTCATTAATTCATCCTAGAGCATCCGTCTCTGTCGGAACCCTCCGTACCTGTTAAAACCCGCTCAAGCCCATATCGAGCATCATTAAAGTACCATCCATCATCCCATCATAACGCGTTTCAATAATCATAAAAAAACATAAATCAAGAACGGGTACAATGCCCTTTCCCGCTTGCCGGCTAGGATTAGTGCGTTTGTTGCAACCCCTAGAACATCTTAATAGGTAGGCTAGGGGAGGCAAGAAAACTTAAGACCTCTCTCTAGGTAGGTATCTAAGATGGCACAAATATTCAGGTAACTCTTACCTAAACTTAGGAGACTCTTTGCTAAGTTTTAGCATCCTCTTCTAAAGTTTTAAGTTTTCTTGCTCCCTGAGGACCGGGTAAGATATAAGTGTTTTGAAAAAAACTTTCCATCTGCGTGACGGTATGCACGTCAGTTTAAGTGAGTTTCGCGACCAGACCCCTGCCCAGTCATGTTGTGTCCTTGTATCGCCTGGAGTGGCCACAGCCCTTGTAAGTCAGTCCAGAAACACAAAAGATGCGCCATATTTAAAGAGCGTGAGAAACGATCTCAGCATAAACATCGTCGGGTATCTTCTTGATAATGCCAATGGTGACGGATTTGACGAGATCAGCGTTAAGCTGGGGGAAGGATCTTAAGACCTTATTTGGGCTATTTGGAAATCAGCAATTATTTGAGTCAATCTTTCGCATAATCCTTACCTGGGAGACTGAAGAATTTGAGTCCGCATAATTGTGAGCTGCGCGACAATGCAGACGATATTAAGATGAGGGCCATAGGCGAACAAGAAGTCCCAAAGCCGTAAAACCTCGGGAAGCGGAGGTGTACATGCACACAGCGTCAAAACGGAAGGGAAGGCATAGATCTCAGCCGAAAGGCCCTTCGCAGTAAGGTACATGCTTAGCTTGGGATCAACAATAGCAAGGACCTTATCAACCAGTGCCAGGCCACGATGAACGCCGTCCATGGCACCGCGAATATACCCTGGGCATTCTCGAGTCAACAAGGAGTGAAAAGCAACGAATGCTTCTGCTTCGCTGCGAGCTGCATAAAGAAATGGTGCTGCCAGAACGTTCATACCCTGAACATAGGTGCCGGGCTCTAGAGTCGCAGCGCCTGCACCGGATTCAGAGCCCTCGGTCGTAAGTGTTAAGGCCCGCGCGCGACTGCGAGCAGTTGGTGATGACGTGCTTGTGCCTGACTGAGAGCGGCCGGAGACGCTACTACCGCCTGGGAGTGAAGCTCGGCTGCTACTTGGGCGGCTCTGGCGTTGTTCCTCACGCGCATCGTGTAACTTCCATGCAATAGCGTTAAGTAAACGAATCAGACTAGCCTCGCTGACACGGCGGCGGAAGAGAGGGTCGGTCGTAAGTGTGCGGAAAGTGTCATTGCGGATCTTGGAGTAAGCCGGAGAAGCTCCTCGGTGGATGAGGGCAAGGTAGTCGTCGGTAGACAGGATAGGAGCGTCCAGGAGGACGAGCCAGACGTATATTCTCAATGTTGACTATCCAAGGCCGCTGTTAGTACATCATGTTGGGAACACCTCAACGGTCCTCTTACCATGCCATCCTCAGCACTCTTGACACCTTCATCAATAACCTTCCACCGTGCGCTCTCCAGAGCGCCCAAGAAATCCCCATCTGTTGGACCTTCGCGGATAATCTGATGAAGAGGTAGGTGGCCATGCGAGAATACGGGTTTCTTACTCCCAGCACGCTTGCTGGCTGTGACAACATTCATCTGGTGAATAAGTGGCGGGGTGGCATCGCTATTAGCGCGCCCGCGCTGAGGTGAGCGATTGATATTCTGGGAGAAGCTGGGTGTGCCTGAAGCAGCAGGAGGCGCTTGTGACGGTCTTGTAGGTGAAACATTGCGCTGGGTGTCGCGGTGGCGCTGCTGAGAGATGAGCGAGGGCGTGCCTTGCTCGCGAGCGCGGGCTCCAAGAGTGTGCGCGGATTGAAGGCGTCGAAGGGCGCGATGAGTCCGCGGCGATGGCGGGGCCTGGAGTTGTGTGGTAACAGGGACGGGGAGTGAGGGGATCGCCGATTTGAGGCTAGAATTGGAGTTCGAAGGCGGCTCCATGGTTGCGATGCTTGAGGAGAGTTTGTCAAATCACAACGTTGGGGGTAGGCATGGGTGCTAAACGACAATATATGCGAAAAAGAGCCAGATAACCGAATTGATGGGGGATACTAATTAGGGCTGATGACGCTGAGAACGGGTTTTAGTCGTTCAGAGCGCAGTATTCCATTAGCGGGGAGGCTGGAGGCTGAGTTGAAGTGTGAAAGGGACGTGATGTGGATGCAGGGACAATGATGAATCGTGTTGGTTTCGTGTTCTTCGATTGACCTCTACACTAAGACCTATTGAAACCTGCCTATCTTGCTCAGGCTGACCATGATTACCAATTGTTCTTATAGCAGATCATCTGAACATTCAGTCGGCACATTGTTATTAATTCGATAACTCGCGAAGGCTGTTTGGCCCCTTACTTTGGATGCCTTGGTGTTTGCCTGCCCATGACATTGAGGAATGCACATCAGTTATCAAGAGGTTGGGTTTCAGGTGTGCTCTTTGAGGCCGGGTCGGAGCTTAATCGACCGATTCGCCGACTTATCAAAAACCTGTCGGATGTTCATGCAAGTAAGTACTGAATTAGTAGGTTAGCAGTCAGATACTATCTTAAGCAGGCAGTGAAATATTAAACGTACCTGGCCATCTAGGCATTCATATCATGATTGTTATTATTTTCCAGAGCGTAAGAAATTCTAGAAATTAAAGAAAGGCACTATTGAGGTAATTCACATAAATTAGGTACTTCTAAGTAAAAAATCTCAAAGTTTGACAACCTGACTTCTCGGTTATTTCCTGCTTTTGCAATAGCACGACCTTGGGTTCTCTTTCTTCTTACTACCTACCTACCTTATGTAGTGTGTACCTTATTAGTGCTCGCTAATTGAGAAGATATCTTGAAAGTCTATGGTATTAGATACCTGAGTAGGGAGGTAGTTGTGGAAGTAAGAGGTAGGAATAATCCCTGCAACATGTTAAACTTGGCCTGTAAGCTATATGGCAAGAAAACTTAGGAGCTGTCAGTACTCTCAAGTGATAAGAAGATTTAGGTAGATTTGGGTAAGTTTAGGATACATTTATAGTAGAAGTTTTGAATAGTAAATATCAGCACCCTACTCAGGTGTAGTGAAATTGAAGTATTCTTGCTCTACTATACCTGCCTTAGGTATCACGTCAACGAGAGAAACTGTCATTGCTATATGCTCGTCTATCATATAGAAAACTCACTGACTATTATCGCAAATCTCGGGATATCGCTATTCTTGTCACATTCTTGGTTTTCTGACTTGGGACTACAGGATCTCAGACGTGGGGTCTGATACACTTATTTCCCTGACCTTGTTGCGCTATTACCATGAAGGGAAAAGTGGCGATTGCGACATCGAAAAACACCCATTTTTATATCATGCTGAATGCTCACAAGCTGACCAAGCGCCACACGACTTTGCCATTTATTGAGAAAAAGAAGGAGAAGCCGCTGAATAGAAGCCATGACAACACATCCTGCCCCTCCATATCTCCTCTCCACACAATGCCGATTACCGATGGCTCGGGGATCACCAGTTTCTCCGGGCTCATCATGAGTTTTACTACTCTTTAAATACAGGACTGAAGCTCTTAACACACCATAGCACTGGTTTTCTTCGATTTATGGCCTCCTTACTTGACGTCCTGAAGAACTAAGGTTACACAGCTATCCCAGCTAGAACGCCTTGTCAGATTCCCGTTTTACTGTCTTCATATCCCGTGTGGCAGCCTCAACGATCATGTCGCCTTACACCCCACGATATTCGTCATCGGCCTGAACTAAGACCCCAGACCACAAGATCAACGGCCAACACAATTGCTAGTACCCTCTTTGCAAGAAGAACATCCCTAAGCTAGATACTGTCTACCTGACCCCTTCTTGAACAACTCAGACCTCCACGCCTCTATATGAAATCGGTTAGCTACAGCTGGTCTGGTGATCATTGCTTTACTTTAGACCAGGTTTCCCATCATTAGGATAAGAGCTGACAGACACATACGAGCGATGGTTCTGTCTGAGTTAGCGATCGGTCTATATTGAAAAGAAGCTAAATGGTGAGGTCATCCTCGACTACCATACTCGGGATCTTCTCCTCAAAGCAAATAGTTTTGGCCATCAACCGATCACATGATGCTAGGCCACACAAACCCATTAGGCAGGGGGGTTGCTAACATTCTGGGCATCAAACTCGAAGACCAAACCCAAGACCTACAAACTGAGATACCAAGCAGTTCATCCATTTTTTCAGAAGAAAGACACAAATTATTTTACGAAGCTGAACCCACATCGTCAGAATGGATTAAAGAACAGGTCCCGTCGAAGGAGGAGGTTGCTGCATATGCAGCTTCACTATTCCCATTCGCTACTTGGATCAGCCACTACAACTTGCAATGGCTTGCCGGTGACTTGGTCGCCGGTATCACTATAGGTGCTGTAGTTGTTCCGCAAGGCATGGCCTATGCTATTCTCGCAAACCTGGAACCCCAGTTTGGTCTCTACTCGTCTTTTATAGGGGCCTTGATCTACTGGATATTCGGCACTTCAAAGGATATATCTATCGGGCCCGTTGCAGTTCTTTCGACCGTCGTTGGGAATGTTGTTCAGGATGTCCAAGATTCGGGACAAAACGTCCCGGCCCATGTTGTTGCGTCAGCGTTATCAGTCATCGCAGGCGTCATTGTCCTCCTTATTGGGCTACTAAGATGCGGATGGATAGTCGACCTCATTTCCATCACCTCTCTCTCAGCTTTTATGACGGGCTCTGCCATCACAATTTGCGTCGGCCAACTTCCAGCACTTCTCGGTCTGTCAGGATTTTCGAACCGAGACCCGCCATACAAAGTCCTTGCAAATACGATCGAGCATCTCAGAGAGGCGGGTTACGATGCTATCATCGGAGTCTCAGCTCTATCGATTTTGTACCTTATCCGTCAAGGTTTCAACGCTGCGGCAGAACGATATCCAAAGCATAAAAGACTATTGTTCTTCACCAACACAATGCGTACGGTTTTTGTTATTTTAGTATACACAGTAATAAGCTGGGCCCTCAACATGCATAGAAGGGACGATCCCCTATTTAAGGTTCTAGGGGTAATCCCAAAAGGTATCTCTCAGCATTATCCATCTACTTGAGTCAAAAGCTAATAACGTAAAAGGATTCCAGAATATTGGGGTTCCAAAGCTAACAACGGGGCTCATTTCGGACTTTGTCCCATATCTCCCAGCTACTGTCATCGTGTTGCTTGTGGAGCATATGGCGATTTCCAAGTCGTTTGGGCGTGTCAACAACTACACCATCGATCCATCTCAAGAAATGGTTGCCATTGGGATGGCAAACCTTGTTGGGCCATTCCTTGGGGCATATCCAGCGACAGGCTCATTCAGTCGTACTGCGATTCAGTCGAAAGCTGGCGTACGAACCCCCGCTGCTGGAGTAATCACTGGACTGGTGGTTTTACTTGCAACGTACCTACTGACGGCTGTCTTCTTTTATATACCAAGTGCCGCTCTTGCGGCTGTCATTATTCACGCTGTAGGAGATCTCGTCACACCTCCCAACACCATTTACCAGTTCTGGAGAGTTTCACCTATCGAGGTTTTCATCTTCTTCACCGGTGTTACCGTTAGTATCTTCGCTCAAATAGAAGATGGGCTATATGCTACCGTCCTCCTTTCAGGAGCTGTGTTTATCTACCGTATCCTCAAGGCCAAAGGCAGGTTCCTTGGCAAAGTAAAGGTTCATTCGGTCATTGGCGACCATGTTATTGGTGATGATCACCGAAAAGTTGTCGGAGAGTACGGCACAATCGAGGATTCTGATTTTTCTGCAAGAAATGTTTTTCTCCCCCTTGGTCATGGCGATGGCTCGAATCCTGAAGTTGAAGTTGATCATCCATATCCCGGAATTTTCATCTACCGCTTCTCCGAAGGCTTCAATTACCCAAATGCCAATTCGTCTCTGGACTATCTGATCGACTTCATTCAATCCAATACGCAACGCAGCAGTCCCGAAGCTTTTGAACGACCAGGTGACAGGCCGTGGAATAACCCAGGGCCGAGGAAATCTGCAAAACGTCCTGTTAATTCCGACCCAGACTCTGCACTTCCGACATTGAAGGCGGTCATTTTGGATTTCAGTTCTGTCAACAACGTCGACATCACCTCGATTCAACGACTAATCGATATTCGTAATCAGCTCGATTCATATGCCTCTCCTGACGGTGTAGATTGGCATTTTGCTTGCATAAACAATCGATGGTCCAAGAGAGCATTGGTGTCAGCCGGGTTTGGAGTCCCATACAAACCCAACGAAGGCACAGCACATCGAAGATGGAAATCAATTTTCAGCGTAGCCGAAATTGGAGGCAAGGACTCTGCTGCAGCAATCACTCAGGAGACAGACCTCCACGGACTGGCACCAAAACATACGGATAACACAGATGAAGAGCCCTTGATCGGAGGATTTTCCTCAGTAAAATCCTATGGCTCAATGTCATCAGGAGACCTCGAGAAGCAGAAGCGGAGAGGTGCTGTTGTTCATGGACTGGACAACCCATTATTTCATATAGACTTGACAAGCGCGTTACAGAACGCAATAACCAATGTGGAAGAGAGGACGATATCAAGAGAAACAGCACACGATTAACAGCTGGATGGAGTATGGGTAGACTTGCCATTTTGCTGACGTTTCGGCGCACAACATAAAGGGGAAGCATTTAGCGAGCGATCATTTTCACTATGTTTACCTAGAACAGCAATTCGTAACAAAACCATGAGGTGTTCTGTCAATTTACTATTTCCTTATACCACTGCTCAGAGACCTTGCCGCCACTCCACTCACAACGCCAGGATGAGAACTATAATCGAATTGAATGCGGGGAATGGACTGCCCACGGCTTCTTCGATGATCTCCAGGCCCAACAATGACCGCTGCGTCGGCGAGAAGCCTTAGGGTTTCTATCCTAAATGATAAAAGAACTTAGGCAAGTTTAGGATAACTTAGTGGGTCTTTAAAATTATTATTTCTAAGTTATCCTAAACTTGCCCAAGACTTTATGTCGTTCAGAGGTCTTGGTTTTCTTGTTATCCATGTCCTAGGTAAACAAGCCTTCATCACTTAAACATCTTAGTGTATTTGTCTCTCATCATATTCGAATTGTCTAATGCTTCTTATGATAATCATGTCTATATCTCACTCGACATTGAGAGCATATCCTATATGGAAGGATGCATTGTGGATGAAGATGCAGGAACTATTTCTTTTGCGCGTTGGGCCTACGGCGAAGCCATGCGCCGCTAAGAAATCATCATGCACTCGTACACTGATTTGACCGTCGACCCTATCTGGCATCAAAAGGAGCCGGTCATTGAACCCCTGATGTCGATTCTCATGCAAAATGGCCGCATCGTTGATCCGGATGCACTATCGAGATTCACATGGGAACGAGATTTCTATGACATATTGGCCGACAAATGGATTGTTTGGACTGTCCCCAATTCTCTCGAACAAGGACGTTTGCATACCAGAGGCAATTTTGGTGATGGAAAAGACAATACTACAGATGATATCAGGGCTCTCATCCACAGGCATAGGCAGGGTTCAGATATTGTAGCCCGCTTGTCTCAGGGTCAGAGCAATGGCTGCCCTCGTTTGGTCTCGCAGAGGATTACGACTACCGCAAGCTCGAAGAGAACTGCGCAATAGTAGACAGGTGTCAAGATAAGTCGCACCTTGGTTTCCGGAGAATGCGGAGGTTGATGCTATTTTCGATACATAGCAAAGGAATATTCCGCTGGAGATCAAACAGGTCCCCCACGATAACATCAATAATAATTAGGATCTAATCGATAAATGTCGAATCATATGGGTTGACTCTCAACATCTCCAAGGCGCGAGGGCAAGGGAAGCAAACCCTGACAGTGAAAATGTAAGCTGGCACCAGAGAACCATTATTTGAACGACCTTGTGGAATTTATATTGTTCAGCCATAAACTTGGCGTCTATATCTTGGGCGATGTAACACAGGATTTGGAGAACGCCACAGAACAGTCCAATAAATGCACGATACAACGAGTCATCGAACCTTGGAGAAGTAGGAACAATGTCGTGGAGAGCACCCGCAGCTAAACAATCCTGGCCGTGATTTCATTAAAACTTGTCCGTGTACCAGGCGAGCCTTCTGCGAACTAGATAGTAGAGTGAATTTGCTGCAGGGTACTAAACGATATGGTATCTTTATATGCAGCGATAGCCGTCTGGACCTAAGACAGTGATGAGTACTTTGCCTTGATTCGTGGATCGTTGGGATCCTTTGTTGCTAATGCCGAGGCATTGAGAACTGACTGCGGCTCATCAAGTTCGAGACGAGCTTTCGCAGCTCGTGCAGCATGTCTGATCGTTCCCTTGATCATAGGGGTTTGCGTCTTGGCTGTGGTATTCGGATGGACGATGAATTCCGAGCAGAACGCAAATTTATCCATATTTCTTTGAAAATTTGACACGGGCGCTATTGTGCCAAGAGAGTCCCTTCTGTTTCTGAGTGTGAATAGCCAGGTTTGAGATTTCTCGACATCTGCAAGCCAGAACACGACTAATCCAGTACTTCTATGTCTGACATGCTTATGTCGTCCCTCATCGAACTCGTCGACACTGGGTGCGATGGGCCACTTAGAACGGTACTCTTCGACGCAATCCTTGACATTGTCGGGCATGCACTGGCCAACAATAAAGGCAAGCTCATGACTATAGAGAAAATTAGTAACTGAAATGAGTTGGGATAATGATGACGGTACGTACGGTGGCGCGTTCTTTGTGTTGAACTCCCAGTCTTGTTAAGGAGGGTCACCCAACCGTCGCTGACCGTTTTCGAACCAATGGTCCATTCACTTCTCCTTGACCAGTCAAGGGAAGGGTCCCGATACCTCCAACCTCCCACACGTCCTGTCGCCCTACAAGGAATCCACGAGTCCCATCCAAATCTTGTTGAAGCCTTGGTGTGCCCCAACTGCACCCTCAGCGGACCATCACTTTACCCCAAGCTTCTCAGCAGTCATTTCGCGGAACTCGTGGAATTCGTGGAACTCGTGGAACTCGCGAACCTCCGGGAAGCTCCCAGCTTCGTCCCGACCCTTGTGAACGACTCGGATCATCAGTTCAGCCACAGCATCTGCAGTGGCCTCATAGTTCTTGAGAGACTCCCACTTGGCGGGAGTGCTTGTAGCCTGGTCAGCCATAGCGACTGGGGGCACATCAGTGTGTGCTCACATTCAGGCGCTGGCAGGAGGGTAGGTGTCCAAATGTAAAGCGAGGATGGCTTGTTGAGAGTTGGCAAAGCCATAAAAGAGAAGACACATGCCGTTTAGTAGCGGCACAGACGATGAAGTTGGTGTCTAATTTATAAAGAGAACATTCGTTCTGAGAGAAATTAGAGGGAGAAGAGGATTGAACACCAGGCGCAAATCGACAGAATGGAAGGATGCTTTTTGAATACGCAGCCTGAGGCAGAATGAGTCACTTCGCTAGAGGTGACTGTCATGGTGAATCACTGTCAGGAAGTGGCTACAAGAATCTCGTTCGTAATCTCTTCACAAGAGATTCCATTGTAAACTCTGATTACTTTTTCACCTGCTCGCATCCACGAGCGGCTGACTTGTCGCTCTCTTACACCAACAGAGCCAGTTTTTCTTTTTTTAACCTACTGCATCTTTGATATTAAAGCCCATCCGCAACTTCGAATGCCATTTAAAGGTCAAATATCCCCTTCTCGAGCCTTCGAGGTCTGAAAATACCATCTGAGCTATACCACGAGCTTACGTCGTGGTCTAGAGGCCCAGACATTCAATGCGATCCTTCCATTCCTCTTTGAAATGGAGAGGCCTTTTCTCTATGTAAAACTTCAAAGGAATACACCTCGGTGACATAGAGTGGAAACTGACCGGACTCCTCCGAGCTTTAAACTCCTACCAGGACGATGCTGTGATGAATACGACAGGGAGAGATAAGGAATGATTACCAAAGGACTCTAGAATTAAACTCATATATACTATTATGCCACTAGGTCACTAGGTCTCTTTATCACTTGATAAGCATAACGTTCCCGCAGATACTCATTATTGGAAGGTTGATCAAGGGAAATTTTGCTTGGGACATTAAGAGTGCAAGGTGAATGCATTACAGCTGGTTCCCCTCCGGCCCCCCGGGCGGCCGAACAAGTGGCTCCTGTGAATCGATAATCTCCTTTCTATAGATCCATTTTCTATAGATCCCTCCTCTTTTGCATCCTCCTTTGGGCGTATATATGGTGCCAAGCTGGCACTGTTAGTTGCGGAAGGGTACCACGCCGATTATCTAACATCAAATCACAAATGACAGTGTACACTTATAACAATGTCAAAAACTTATATTTCGTAGCCAGGTTATCTATTTGAAAAGGGCTCGCTTGCCATTATAGCCTGGATTCGTCTACCTCATCGTCCTCACCAAAGATGTTAAGAAACGAAATGTGAACCTCGTCAGTCAAGTCGCTTGCCTGTAGACTGCGTCCCTTCTTGGAAAAGGCTAGGCGAGAACATTCCTGCGATGCAATGTCAGTATGATGTTTCGGGAAGCATAGAACTTAAATGGCTCGTCTATCAAGCGGGAAGCTTAAGAGACGATGGTAGACAGAGGTGCCTATTCTGCGCTTTTGAGTCGATCAAGTGGGTAAAAGACATACTCTTGTGATTGCAGAGCCACCGAAGGCTGCAAGACCAACTAACTCATGCTCACCGATGGGATCATTGCCAACATCCCAAAGACGGTCGAGGTAGGCTCTTCTCCACCCTAGGAACGTCGCAATAGAACCAGTCAGTGTGTCTCCCTGTCCACCACTCCTCTTTTTACCACCTTCTAGGTCCACGATCAGTGTCGTTTCGCCATTGGAGATATAGTCCTTGGCGCCCTTCTGAACCACTGTCACACCCTTGAGGGTCTTTGCCAGAGCCTCAACACGAGCCGTCTCAGGAGCATTATCGCCGACCTTGACTTTGAGGGCGTTGCATAGTTTGCCAAACTCGACAACGTTGGGGGTCAGTACAGCACCGTCGTAGCCGCTCACCAGCTCGGGTTGCGTGTGCACGATCGCCAAAGCATCGGCATCCAACACAATTGGGAGCTCTTGCTCGCGAGCAGCACGGATGACGCGGGCGACAGTAGCATGCATTAGAGGATCACGGCCCAGACCAGGCCCGATGACGAGGACATGGAGGCGAGGCAGTAGGTCTTTGATTTGTGCCGCAATGTGGTCAGCATTGGACTCAGGGTCCTTGGATGCATTCCAAGCCGCAGGCTCCTGTTCCTTTTTGGCGTTTTCACTCTGTCGCATCAGCGGATGGACCATGAGATTTGGCGAGTATGACTTGATGACAGTCGCAGCAGCCGGAGTGCAAATGACATGAGACTACATACGAGAGCTCTGGTTAGCCAGGCTTAATTATCGAGAAAAGTACGAGAGGGTAATTACCAGATCAGAGCCCAGCCTTGCGCTCGCCATGGCCGAGAAGTAGGGTGCGCCTGTATAATTTTCACTGCCGCCGATGACGGCGACTCTGCCCAACTGGCCTGTTCTTGCGTCAGTTTCCAACCATCTAGAAGCAGTGATTTTGGTAACAAACCCTTGTGAAATTTCTCTAGCATTGGCGGGATCATACGCCGCACCTTGGAAAGGACCTCTTTTGTAGCTGAAGACATTTTTGGGCCAGATTCTTGAGGCGACATTGCAAGACACTTATGTGATGGGAGAATGAAAGCTGAGGCTGAGATGTTACAGGGAATTGAGATGTATCTGCGAGTCGCGGGGTGTTGATCAGATCAGATCAGTTCTGTACAGAAGGTCCTGCAGGCTGATAGAAAAAGAAAAAGATGTGAAATGACGCAGCTTTCAATAAAGAATCGCAAGACAATCGGCTTGATTTTATTTGACCGGATTCCAATCGATCGAAATCGATGAGGTATTGCCAGCTTGGTGTTACAACTTATGATGTCACTTTTATGAGCTTTAAACTCCAAGTGCTTTATTCAATAAAAATAAACCCAGGCAAAGACCAAATAATTGACATTTCCTAGGTTTGTTAGATGATTGAATTAGACTATCTATAATGCATTGGTATCCCGTTGGCTTTATTTGAACGTTTCGATTATCCCGGGGCCAACCCAAAGAAGGCCGAAATATGAAGACATCTGTCAAGAACATTTACGAAGAAGAACTTCAGATTCTTAGAAAAGCACCATTGTTTGAATCCGCGATTCCTAGCTAACATGCTTGATCTTGTAGATAAATCACCCTCTGAGTGCCTGGCGAACAAAGTGAGCCTCCACAGCCTGGATTTCGGGACCTTTGCCTCTGTGATACCGAGCTCATTGAGCAATTCTTCATCGTTCCATACGATCATGATTTCCTCCTTTATCTCACCTCAAGTCTCATACTTCTTCTTTATGCCCGGCCGCAGAATCTCATCGTCCGGGATGGTAAAGAAGTTGACGTCGCCGGAAGGTTCATTGTATCGACCAAAAACCAAGAAGAGTGTCTGGCAATGGTTACACGAAGATACCACCCGTGTGAGGTCTTCAGCTTGTATCCCACCTCGACAGTCTACTGCAACTTTACAGGCAACACACATAACCCTCTCGTAGTCGTAATTATGGTCAGGGTTGAACGTCCATGCGTCATTAAGGTAATCTCCAGGGTCATCAAGATGATGTCGCTAAAGATTCCAAACCAAAGCGCTTTTTGTATTGTTTTGTAGCTTCTAAAAATGAAAATACCGTAAGACCGGGATACCCGGTGAGACTCATGGCATACTTGACGAATGGAAGGCGGTTTGTGAGAGAAGCTGACTTGCTGGAAACCGCAATCTTCACTGTAGGAAGTTGGGTAAAACACTCTTTCTTTGTTTTGGATGGCTCGTATCCAAATCTCGCATTGGAGCTCGCTCAGAAGCTTGGTAAACAGTGGGAACGATGTTGGTGTGTTCCTGGTAGGTTGCGTCGTAGAGTTTCCAGGCTCAGGGGCGGCGTGTGCTGGAAACTCGATCTTGTTGTGAAATACCCGAGTGCCTGTGGTCTGACCTTAAAACGCAACAAACAATCGCAGTGAAGGTTGCTTCAATACCATTTGGGTTTGTCACTGTGACTTCGTAGCTTCCGATCGGGAGAGTGAGATGTAGTGAAATCGACATCTCGTTAGATGCCGTGGCACACCCTGTGCCAGAGAGGGATTGTTGCTCAAAGAAAACGTGAGGCGATTGATAGATATTAATCAGTTTGAGTTAGTAAGATACGGGAGTTTGTAGACAAAGAATGAACTTTTTGAGTTGCCGCCCAGCTTCGTTGGTGAAGAACGCAAGGAAGGGATGAAGAGTAGTGATGAGAGCAAAGCAGTTGGCGGAAGTTGAGAAGTAAAGAAAGCTGTACTTGATTTCTAATGAATGTAGAAGAATAGGCGAGGCTTTAAAGTTCATACTGAATACCTAGGTTGACAGTTTTGCGTTTGAACAACTGCATACAGCTGGCAAACAGCAAATTTCTTTATTGCCACCCAGTTCTTTTCTATCTTACCTGTTATTCTTGTAGGCTTGTAGCATCTTCTCAACTACCTGTGCAAGGTATTATGACTGTCAACAATGTTAACTAAAAGTGAGGGGCGTCGCCTTAACTAGAAGCAAGCTATTCGAAGTTCAAGGAAACCCTCTGCAAGATTCGCAAGATGGAAAAGGTATTATCCAGGTAGAAGGAAATTGCAAGTATATTCCACCTAGGAAAGCTCTTGCTCGAGGTGAAACGAGAAAATGGGCCAAAGAAACAACAAAGCAAAGAGTGAGTGAGAGGATAACGACAAGCGGAAGCTCGAAGAGACTGCGCAACATCAAACGGGTGTCCAAACAAGTTTCACCTTTGCTCCTGGAAAATGCAGAAGTCCAGGTCATTGTGAATACATGGCAAAAGAAGACTAAACAAGGCCCAATAGATCCCCCATAATAGTATAGATATAATTTACTGCCAGAAGACTTAAGTTATTAAGAGCAGTGGTAACAACAAGCATAAAAGCAATGAGGCAGATATGGACGGTGAGATAATTAGGACCTTAATCCAAAATAATTAAAAGACTTAGGTAAACTTAGAGTAATTTATTAGATCTTTAGACTTATTATTTATAGGCTATATTAGACTTTGCCCAAATCTCTTGCAAAATGGCTAGAGAACTTGTCATATATCAAGGATGGGTAAGCCCCTGTGAACAAGTTCAGTAGTCGTTCGTTTTGTTACCCTCCCTCACACTAGTCATTCATGGTATACAAGGAGCAAATGAAAGTCTCATAAGAATCAATCTTAACAGTTTCCAATAATAAAACAGAGGCCGTGTTTTATCTTGCACAAACAGTACGCCAGCTCAGCAGGTATCCGCTCGAGGGCGAATCACAATAAGACGGGTTCCTAGCGACAGACGGCTGGCAGCTGTTAACGGTCCTCTCAGCCAGGCGAAAATTGTTTATGATTCATATTTCAGCGCCCTGCCTCAGTCCTGTTCTGAGTTCCGTGCGACTCGGACCTCACACAAAAGTGTTATTGTGCATCCTTGGAGTGTATATTCGCACAGTTGGTGCGCTCTTCCACGCGCTCACTTTCTTTCAGCTGGGGAGTCCTCTGTCAACGCTCGCAAAGCATTCCCTTCGATACATTCTTCATTTCTCTCTCATTTCGTTACTGACTAGTCGTCATGGAGCATGCCTCCATAGATGGGCGGCGAAGGAACAAAACATCAGTACCGGTTCTTTATCCGTCGCGCAAGTCAGAGACAGATGCAGCACCCTCCCTTCGACCAGCCTCACCTCCCAAGAGTAACCCATGGGCTCCAGCCAAAAAGCCTCTGGTCAATTCTAAGGCGGCAATGTTTCCGCCTCTGCCCAAGCCTCAAGCACCATGGTCGCCAGTCAAAACACCTACTACCGGTCTGT
This sequence comes from Fusarium gaditjirri, assembly GCA_013266175.1. NCBI lineage: Eukaryota > Fungi > Ascomycota > Sordariomycetes > Hypocreales > Nectriaceae > Fusarium > Fusarium gaditjirri. The sequence continues at coordinate 86,825 of JABFAI010000280.1, forward strand.
CGAGGGCTTCCTCGCTTTCTCCAGGCAAAAAAAGATCCATAGACGATACATTATCGGGTGCGTTTGGGCCTGGATCAACGTCCCCTTCCTCCGTCACGTCTTCTTCATCTCGCCATATTTTTGAGGCTGCGGCACCTCGAGCGACTTCAAAGTGAGCTGATTCTTCTCATCGTTCACTTAGTACCATCAACTGACCGCCTTTAGCCTATGGAATTGTCCTTTCGGTGCTGATGTGGTGGTACGGTCAGGGAACTTAAGCTTTCGAGTCCATCGCAACATTGTGGTACCTCAGTCAGGCTGGTTCCGCGATAACCTGCCACCACCTAATGTGGTAAGCATCCTCTCTCCCGTTCTGCTTGTAATTGTGCGAACTGAAAACTTCAGGATGGGACACCAGTTGTGGTGACAGTGAGCTTCGCTCCTGAAACGGTCGCTCATTGTTTGCGTTTCATCTATACCGATAGTACGTGTCGGGCTGTTTCTAAATTGAAGAAAGAGACGGGAACTGATACGTGATACAGAAGTTGAGATTTGCGACATCGATAGCCGAAGGCCCTGGAATGCTGCGCATATTCCTTGTTGTGTCTTGGCGTATACCACTGCTGTCTACTTGCGTATGGCGAAAATGGCAAGCCATCTTCTTCGCGTGGTCGAGAATACTTCCAGTGAACTTGGAGCTCTCATACGTAGAGACAATATCTCTCAGACGCTGGACTGCTCCCAATGGGTCCAATTCTCATGGCATTATCAGAGGGCATTGGATATCATCGTTCGGGGACATCCTCAGAAGCTGATGGTCCCCATGAGGTTAGCTATGGCAAGCATCCTTGATGCTGTGCTGTTCTGGGTGGTACGGCATCCTCTTTTTGCCAGCGATCTGAAAACGCCGTGGCAAAAGATGCTGGAAAATAGTATGCATGATATTGCTCAGTATAAGCAGTTATGCAGAAGCGCTCATTTATTCAACAGTCCGTTGCCAGATGAGTTGGCATTGTTGGAACTATTTGATCAAACGAACGCAGAAAAGGAGCCACCAGAACCTTCAAAGTCAGTGGGGACGCAAACAGAAGACGATGGTTCTGGACAAGAATTAAAGGGCCAGAGAAGTGATCTTTCTTTCACTCATCGCGAGAGACGAGGCTCGCTGTAACTTTCGGTTTATTGTTTGCTTTAGGACTTGAAAACAAGGCAACACGATATTTTTCCTTGGAGTCCTGGCTGCAAAGAAGTATATTGTAGACAAAAGATAGAGCTATTGATGTCCAGTGGCGGATATTAGCTATTTGCATCAAAAGAAATAAAGGCTGGTGTTGGCAATGATATCCCGGGTCGAGTAAGAAACGCTGTTAGTTCAGGCAGGCAGAGATAACGAGCTCATGGTAATTACTTCTGAGAAAACAGGCAAGTTCTGAAATTGATGGCAAGAAAAGTGCAACTTCTAGGCCTTGAATATTTTAGCTATAAATAGCTATGAGTACTTGGTGGTTTCCCTTCTCTTATCGGAAAGTTCTTTAGTGGTCTACAATAAATCAGTGGCACTGTTGTTTGTTATACAAGACCAGGACGATTCGCTGATTGCTTGAGTGGTCGAGATTGATGTCATGAGCCAGTCACGTGGCGTCGCGTCTTTCAGTTTCGGGTTCCAGTAACTACCGTTCAGAACTGAAATACACGTTCACATTTGCAAACAATACATTTCTTGCCCTTGGCTGCGGCCCAATATGGTTGCTGGTTATCAGCGGCTGAATGAAAAGAAGTTGCAACCGAATCCCAATATTGTCTTCATCAAGCCTCTAGAGGGTTCAGACAAGCAGATAGCTCAAGACTTTCTTGAGAGAATAGCAGCACAATGTCGTGAGTTTGACTATTTCCTGGATCAGCAATAAGCTATTGATATTTGTCCTTATCAGGTCCTATTATGCGAGAAAACCACCTGTACGTTACTTCGTTAGAGGAGTACGAACCAAATCGTGAATTCGTTGGACGGAATTTTAATGCAGGCGAAGTCGTCCAACTAGTTCTCAAGTCACCCAGAACTGGCCGCTGGCTACCGTTCAACTATGTGCAGATGGTCATGATGCACGAACTGGCTCATTGCAAGCAAATGAATCATTCAAGAGCATTCTGGACCGTTCGAAACTTGTACGCTTCTCAGATGCACGAGCTTTGGTCCAAAAGCTATACCGGAGACGGCCTCTGGGGAAGGGGAGCCAAACTTGCCACTGGCGAATGGGAAAAGAATAGCGTGCTTGCTGATGAGGTCCTACCAGAGCATCTCTGTGGAGGTACTTACAGAACACGTCGCAAGAGACGGGTCAAAACACAACTGTCCTACCAGGAACAAAAGGAAAGACGAATCTTGAAGAAGTTTGGCAAGAACGGGGTCGCTCTCGGTGCCGATGAAGAAAAAAAGGTCAAGTTGGAGAGTGGCAGAAAGATCCAAGCAAAACCTCGGGTTGCTGGAAGCATGAGAGGACGCGAGCTCAGGGCGGCGGCGGCACTCGCTCGCTTCGAAAAGCAAAATACAAAGCCAGAGCCCATTAAAGATGATAACGAAACAGATTCTGGAAGTGGAAGCGAATTTGAGGATGAGCCTGGAGATGCTGTCGATGTGAATGGCAAGAAACTGCTTGATGGACAAGGCCACGGCATGGTCAGAGTCTGTGAAGATGAGGATGCAGATGATCCTGGGGCCAGAGATGAGAGCCGGGAACTTCAAAGAATGATTAGGGGCATCAAGAGGGAGTCACCCGAGGCACAAGTTACAGAACCATCCCAAGAATCTAGGCCTCACCAGTCACCGCCAACAGCAGCACCTGCTAGTGCTATCAATGCAGAACCTAACAGAGGACCTAAGCAGCCTCAGATACCAAGGAAATCGAGGCCTGTCAAATCGGAAAACAATGCAAAAGCCACGAACGGGTCCCCAGTCTCGCCTCCTCAAGACTCAACTCAGCCAGTCGACTCGACAAGCAACCAGGCGCGCTCTGGCGGAACTTGCTCCATGTGCTCTTACGACAATCCTGATTTAGCACTTACATGTGCCATGTGTGCCAATGTATTGGACTCCTCAACAACCGGCTCGTGGCAGTGTTCAACCGACGCGTGCCAAACTACGCAGTATCGCAATGCTGGCGATTGTGGGGTTTGCGGGTTGTGTGGTCAAAGAAGAACGGAGGCTGTGTAAAACCGCAGTAAATCAAGCCCTACTTGTTACGATGGAAGCCAAGTGACATTGCTACTAAGAACTAAACATGATGACTCCTTTTCGATGCTGAGATGCAAATGCGTCGAATGCTTTATGCATTTACGCCCCAGAGTGAGCAAGAAAACATCTGGTGTCAAATCAGGGTGCTAAAATAAACTGGTCTAAATTCATAATAAGATATACCAAGTTTACTTAAGTTTGGCTAAGTTTTTTTATCGCTTATATCAAGAGGTCCTAAGTTTTCTTGCATCTCCTTGCGCCGCGGCACTCTAGCAGACTGAAGTCCTCATTGGCAATAATGATAATGTCAGAGCGGCTCGTATTCAGAGACGTATTGCATGATATGAGAGCACCCGTGTTCTTGAGTCAAATATGGTATGAGCATCGAGCCTCTTGAGTGAAGTACAGAAACTGGGCAGGTCTGTCTTCCATGAAGCTCCAACAGCAAGATAACAACAGAAACCCTCAGTCATCTGTCGGCATCTATTAGCTTTCAAATGCATTAAAGACTACAGTAATATATTGAATATTTCACTTCTACATTATGCTAAACTCCAGATTGATTTTATAGATATGCAATTCTAACTGCAATCTTGCTATATGCTATGAAAGACAATCACACAATAAAAAGATCGCCATCATACATTCTCCAAGTTAAAATGAATCTATTTCCACTATGTAACACTTAGAGTTGTAACTCTAATCATTTTTTTTATATTTTGGTGCATCAAGTTGGTTGCATTGCAGTTCACCCATCGAGAGCACTGGTTTGGAAAGATCTTCTCATTGCTTGTCTTGGAGCCTTGATGACTACACAGGATTCGCTTTCATGAGGGATCAGCGGAGTCCCTATTTACAAAGGTTAACCTCCATATTGAACCTAGCCTGCAAACACAAATCCTCCCCTCCACATATCCTCCACATCCATACGGGTATGTTGCTACATGTAGCTCGTTCCGAAAGGATCTACAATTTGTGAGTGCTGTCACCCTAACAGCAACACCCGCAAAGTCATACCTGTTTGACCTTTTTTCTTCATCATATCATGCACATTCCTGCACACCTTGGAATATGCGCGGTTCTGATGTCCGATCATTGGAGATGACCAAGAGCTGCATCACATGTGTGTGGTAATGAGAGAGCCTGCATCTGTTAGTGACAGTAGCCACTTACATGGTTATTTTCCTTCATGAGAGGCTCCGTGGTGATTTATGACATGGCTGAAGAGTTACAAATGCGAATGATGGTGCTGAAATGAGTTGGAAATGCGTGGTGTTGTGTTTCTACGAAAGAGCGGTAATCGAGAGCAAATCGAGCATCACTCATGTTGTCAAGGGAACAAAAGAGGAAGTGCATTGCTCGTGGGGAGCGGGCCGATTGACCGGCGGCAGATTTCAGGTCATATTCCATGCGCGTAACAGGCGAGGGAGGGTCGAAGACAAAGTGAGACGAAGGACGAAGAAATCCACGGAGCGTGGGGAACAGATTAAGACAAGGTTGTAGTTGAAGCAACAGCAGTGAACATCAGAGCAGAAAGTATTAAAGATGAGTAGAAACTAATCAAAAGATTAGAAGAATAGGCACAAATATGATATACACAAAAACGAAGGTTGAGCAATGCCGTAAAGACAGGAGACAGGGTGGGGGGTTGAGAATAAACGGCGAGAAAAGAGTGAGGGATGCGGATGAGACATGAAATGTGAAATGGTGAGGAAACAGCAGACTCCAGTAAACGAAGTACATAATTATTCTGTTATGTAGTGTTTTCTGGCGAGGATATCCATTGGGTGGCTGGAATCAGATCGACATGCTCACCGAGGTCTAGACTTTTGAGAACATGGATAGGCTTGATGTTGACGATGTGGTCCCCCACCCACCATCAGGGACAGACCTACCATTGAGTTAGTGTGCATTACAGTGCAGCAAACCATTGTGCGGCTGTGGGCTGCAAGCTGTGGCATCGTGGATAACTTCCTAGCTTTGCATCCCCTCTTTGATACTATCTCTGCACCCACAGGTGGCTATGGCCGCCACCAAGTTCGCCAATCTCCTGGTGGTGTGTTGGCCAAGACCCAACCCAACCTCGTCCCTCCAGATCCTGGTCTTAGATTCCAGGTAATGCGATACCGTACATGAATTTTTTGTCTATAAATGGCTGTTATCAATTTACCAAAGCCACAAAAATGCCACCCCAGACGGTGATAATTCTGGAGCAACAGGGCATCCCTCGAGGAGTATGAGCCAACTGATTGTTATTAATCAACAGCAAAAGCGTGGTGACACTCAACACTGGTCAGGTAATGTTGGGTGAGTAACATCGAGCACATAATACACCAAAGAGGGTGTCAAGGGATTTAGGAATCCTGACCAAAAGCTAAAAAGACAGACAGGCTATCGAAGTCGAAACCAAAGCCAAGGACACCAATGCATCTCAGCGGCCGAGGATGCCGTGAGCCGGTCTCGGGAGCATGTGCGCCGACGCGGGGTAGCATTCTCGGTCTATGATTGGCTATCTAGAGGCTTGCTTTGGACATTAAACAGCGGGCCAGGGCCCCGTTACGCTGTTTTTAGTTTCCAGGTAGTGAACTTAACCATGGATACGTGCTTAGTTGGAGTTCAGGCCTCTTGGATAACGTGGCATTTGTGAAAGTCCAAAGGCCAACAGTCCACGTCAAGGGATTGATTGCCCTATGGAAGAAATGAGCATGTAAGCTGGAAAAACAACAAGATGTAGACACAATCATATGGAATATCTCTAAAACCAAAACAATTGGCTGTTACGCTCCATCTTATCTTGAACAGTGACAGACATGCCTACCTGTTATGGTCCCTAAAATGGAAACGACATGAAAAGGTGGCTGCAAGCATTGCTGACGAATGCCGAAATATGGGATACGGCATGGTGATGACGACTCTGCCACCCACCTTGTGTCATCGTTTTGTAGCGTCCAATTTTCTGAGCGATGCTGATCGCTGCTGAAGGTTGAGATAACACCAGACAGGAGCATCACTTGATCTGAGATGCTCGACGCTAAAAGCATGGATCAGGCCGTGTGTGATGCAAGGTTTTGACAAGAGTCATGACTGTCATCTCAAGGCGAAACTGAGGTGTGATGGGCTGCCAACAGCTGAAATGGATCGGGCATAAGCTCAAGGACCGTAAAAGCGATCCATGAGTCAAACTGTCAACACATGTTCAAGAATTCTTGGGGGCGGGGGGCTCCTTTTCAGCGCCAAAGCCAAGCTAATAATGCAGATTATGGTGTTTCGTATGCATTACAGTTACGTCGTATCTTATCATCGTCACATTCAATCCCCCCTCCCACCACTGCTTTACTGATGGCGTTGCTGTGCTAGCAGTAGTATATGGGCTTGTCTGGTGACAAAGAGACTAGCAACGCCCAAGAGTTTCGCTTGCTGCCATTATATTTCTGGACATCGTGCTTAGTTTGGCAACGAAAGGAGCATACAGTTGGTGGTTGGTGGGTGATCAATCACAGGATCTCATTGGTTCGGTCGTCTGTCGGTGCATCGTGCTGTAGTAGAAAGTCAAGATAAGCTGGCGCGAAACTTGTGAGACCGGGAGAGCCTTCGATCCTCCTTCAGACTCGACGTATCTCCATCTCTGTTGCCGCTGTTGAACTGTGCCTATGAGGCAGAGTCGCAATCCCTGCGATAAAATGCTTGAAGGTTTGTCTCAGTTGGTTGCCTTTCATTACAGATACTACCCCGCAAAATGGCAAAACTACCTACATTCCACAGTACCTACCCGTTTGTGACGTACTACACAGGATGCACTGGCCTCAAGGAAGCAAGAAAGCTTCAGACACTAAGCTAAGGTGCCAAAAATAACTAGTCTAAAGGTCTACTAAAATATACAAAGTTATACTAAATTTACCTAAGTCTTTTTGTCACTTAGGATACCGGCCCTAAGTTTTCTTTCCTCCCCTTGGCTGGGTGTTCTCAGGTGCCCTACGAGGCGTCTGTTTCGAGATAAGATTGGCTTATCGGGGCGGTCCCTTTGTACCCGCTTTCTCCACAGTTAGCCAAACGGCGCTAACCATGGTCTGTGTGAAGCCGCAGATGCCGGGGGGACAGGGACCAGTGGGGCTCACTGACAGGCCCTGGTCTAAGAGGTAAAACTGTAGGAGCTCGAGACTCAAAATGGTATTTGGTCTTGTTGCTCGGTCGCCAGAAGAAAAAGGGCTCGTATAAGAGTTGACATGTTGATAGATAGCTGTTGATTAGAAAAGGAAAAGAGCCAGGTTCCACGTGTTCTCTATGCGAGGAAAGCAGAAGAGAGCAGGGAAAGGTAAGGTATTGTTTGCGTTCGAGAGCCTAGGAGAAAGTATTTATTAAATCCAGAGAGACAGCACCTGCGAGAATCACACCTATACTTAATTATCAAAACCAGAAGATAAAAATAGAGATCAAGTAGTGCTTCCTCTCTGTGGGTCATCTTGACTGGACTATAAGAAACGTTCGTGAATCCTGTGCACTGTTTACTTGCCCTCAACCTGAAATTAGGCAAACACCAACTGTGAAACTGCCACTGCCTATGCTGTTAAGGTTCAGGCTAACAAGATCGTCGGCTACATATAATCAGCGAGAGCGGTTCAAACTAACAGCGGCATCCGCCCTTCCAATTCCGCGTCATTGCCCTTCTAGGACGTGCCCTGGCTGGTCAAAATGCTTCATGCAGCCCCGAGAGGGCTGTTAAAATTGTATCGTTCTTCGAAATGAAATGTACGGCATGGATGATTAGAAGAGAATGTTGAACTGGGATGGGCGATTGAGGAGGTACTCTGTCTCAGGTCCCTTAGGTTGTTGACTGAAAAACTACGGCGAACCTCAACGCACCCGCCCTCCCTCAACGAGACATTGCACAAGGACAAATCATCATTTCTTGATTCTGTGGCCAAGGTAATCTGCCAACAGTTCATCTGCATCAGTCCGTTTTGGTACACTATGTTCTGCTTCTGACGCCCATCAGATCTTACCGATATAGGCTTCAGTGGTCTATCAGCAGTGATAGACGAAAAGAAAGAGAGCCGCCTATCGAGCCGACTGTTTCACAAACAAGATTTCCGAGTCACGACGTTCGAGTCGAATTTACGGGTTCCGATAGCTACCAGAGAATATATCAAGATTAGTGACCAGATACCCCCAGACCCAAATTAGCCATTGGCCTCATGTTGAGAAGTTCATAACTGGGTAAGCGACAAGGGTTCAACCACAGGACATTCTCCATTTCTCTCGGGAGGGGACTAGGGGGGCTAGAAAACTCAGGACCTCGACCCTAGGTGATAAAAAAAATTAGGTAAATCTAGTGTGAGTTTATGATAGCTTTTGTTGAGTTTATTTTGACAGTCTATATCAAGGACCGATGTTTTCTTGCTCCCTGAAGGGAGGCACCCTCCACGATGAACCCTTGAGCGTTACAGTGCTGTTTAGTGCCCCACGACGCAGATTTGCCCCACGCATCCTTGAACCGCTTGGCCAACCCTGATCCCGATTCCGGCGGGAAGCTCCACTCTGCAGCGACTACGTCACTCGGGCCCCGGACTCAATCTACGCGCTGCAGCCATTCCCCTTCATTTTACCCCATCTTTTCTAGTGTAGAGGTCTCATCCGTCACTGAAAACCCCCCTTGAAGCTAGCCGCGACTGCATGTACCGGCGTCAGCTCGACAAACGAGCATACCTAGCTGCCTACCGAGGTGGTCCACGAACCAAAGGACCCTGGTCAATTCTTGAAGGCTACAGCCCGTCTTAGATCCTGGTCTTGACTCTTCACTGATGGACGAACCTCGATTCTAGCCTGAAAGTACAGTAGACTAAAACTAATTGATGCCTTGGGCATGGTGTTGCGCCGGTCTCGCTGGATTCTCAAGTTGCCGCTGACTGCCGATTTCCCCTCCAACGTTGACCTAAAGGTTGCCTTTTACCCAAACCGGCAACGGCGATCTCTCATCGCTACCTTAACCAGCTGTCTCTTCTCCCCTGTTTTAGAGTTGATTGACCCCCCATTTCGTCCTCTTCACCAACCCATCACTGTCCGTCCTTATCAACCCTCTGTTCCCCCCGTTCCCATCTCGGTTTTCTAAACTCTTTCTTCTTCTCTTTCTTCCCCCCTTACTCCATCTATCGCGGCTTCTTTGTTCTCGTCTTTAGGATTGTTCGCCTGTTAGAAAACGCTCGAGGCAGCCCACAATTCTCTAAACACCATCCCACCATCAAATTCACGTGAAACGCTGTTGCTGCCATTCTCGAACCACTCTGGCGCCATTGCCTCGCATATCTCCCCATATCACAATATTTTCACAAACTATAACTACCAACGGCTGCCGTCGTCCTTGGTCGCCCATCATGTCTACAGACACAGCACCCCCCAACAATAGCACCAACGCCGAAATGTACACGCGCAACAGACGAGGATCAATCACTCAGGCCGCATTGACCAATCTCTTTCAGAGAGGGAACTCGGTCCCCAACAGCAACGGCTTTCCAAATCAGTCCTCGGGTCCGGTTGATACTAGTCGTCGACGTCTCTCCGTTACCACGCTTGGTCTTTCGGGCACTTCGCCCACAAACACCTCTTTCATTCGTCGAGGCAGCATGTCGACAAACTCCAACAACTCAGACTCTATTGATGAGAGTGCCATTGAAGATGACGACATGCACTCCAAGACTGCACCCACAACACCATTCGTTCGACGAATGAGCTTTGGCACTTCGAACATGCGCAGCATTCGCCCAAATGGAAGCCCTGGAAATGGTAATAGCCCATCCTCTCCTCCTACTTCGCAAAACGGGCGCCCCGTCCCAAGTGGTCGGAAGGCGTCGCTTGTTGGCTCCCCCAGTCAAGGGTCGAGCCTCGCGGCAGCTCTGTCTGCCGGACGTCGCCCCAGCCTCGCTTCTTCTGTCACACAGGCAAGCAACACTAAAAATCCAAGAGCCACATCTGACAATTATATTTCGCGCCCAGACCAGCAAGGTTTCAACTGGTCCGAGCAGCTTAGGTCTCGTGCCGAGAGTTCCGTCATCGGTGCTCCTCGGGCTTCCTTCTCGCTCGCCTCTTCCTCCCCACCCCGGGGCTCCATACACGATCGGGCGAAATCTGTTTCTGAGATGCCGCAGCCTCCTGTCCAAGCTTCTTCTGTCAAGCAGCCGCCCAGACAGCCTGAAAGACCAAAGCCTGATGCCTTTCAGGAGAGAATTTTGAAGGGTGACTTCTACATGGATTGAAAGCATTCACGCCTCAGATACATTTTCACTTGCAGACGATACCGATGACAATGATGACCCCAACAATGACGATTCGCCCACCTCGTCACAGTTGTCCGGCGCTCCTAATAGCCGTATGATTCCTTTTAAATTCCAGCCGTACCGCGCAATGTTGTCTCTGGCACGGTTTGTCATTTTCAGCAAATATCCCTTGAAGGAGATCTGTTGCTGAATACGTGGCTTCTAATTTGTTTTATGCTTTTGGTGTTTTACAGTGAACTTTTTCTTAGCGGGATCTACGGAAAATGCGAAATTGGTCACAAAACGTGCAAAGCTGTATCGAATACTCAAAGGCGTCTAAGGAGCGGCAATAGCTTATTTTGAAACAAGACATGGAAGGACGGTGGGAGGGGAACTTCGAATTATAAATCACGATAAGAGCAAGCATGGGGAACATATGAATTTGATCAGTTGTTGGCGTTATGGCTTCGTTTCATGAGCACAGGTATGCCAATATTTGTAACTAAGAACCTGGTGGAAATAGTTGCCGAAGAGGGTAGGGGCTGTCAGCGCTTCTGAGCCTAGGAACATCGAGGGGCACAGTGATGTTTTTACCACTACGGGTCTGGACCCAACATAGGATTATGGAACTGGAAACAGATGATGGCCGGGGCGTTCAGTGTCAATGATGTGATAGACCACAGCTAGAATGAATGGAACTGGTCTTATCAAAGCGTCCCTCCAAGGACTAGTGACTTGAGCCAGCTTATTAAACAGCAAGATCATGTACTATCAGGATTCCGTAGAAGGCCATACGGTCAAATCCATGAATCGAAAAATCCTCCATCCGGTAGAACCTAAGTCTCTCGCTTCATTAGAAATGTGTAATTGATTATACATGATCTCAAAAATACATAGTCCAAACTCCCAGCTCAAAAACATGTGAATAATGTTCCAGTAAAGTCGTTCTTATCTCGGAGAACCGACAAGTAACGCTCACACCGCTTCGAGTACATGCAAATCTATGCTAGCGTCAATGTACCTAAAATATGCTTCATATTTGAAGCTGCAGCCCACGTGCATATCGGGGGCTGCGTTCCGTGAGCCGACTGTTCAAGACGCAAACATCTAGGCTTTGGGGCATTTTGACTGAGTACCTAGTGAGCCAAGAAAACTCAAGACGTCTATCATGAGTGGTGAAAAGACTAAGGTAAGTTTAGTGCAGGTTCAGGAGACCTTAGGCTGGTTAATTTTGGTACCTAGCCTCTTGGTCAGACGTTTTCTTGCTCCCGGAGGAGTACTTATGCAGAAAGCCAAGCGCTGTCTGACGTGGCTGCTTAGATATACAGTCAAAGTCAAAGTCTAAATTGATAATGTGAAAGATAAGTCACCAATTTCTATTTTTGTCAGCACGGGTGGCTTATGGGAGGGTATCAGAAGTTCATGGCGTTGTTGCCAACTGGTGGGTTGCCTTGGAACATGGTGTTAAACCAGGGCTCCTCGAGGAAAATACGCATTCCATCTTCCCACATTCCCTGCGACCCCGTGCCCATTCCCATGCCTTCCAGATCCCAGCCTGCAAAGTCAAGAAGATCTCCAGAGTTATAGCCGCCCATCCCATCTGCTGTGGGGGGCAGTGATGGCATTGCGGGCGCCATTGCAGCAGCCAAATCTGCGGGAAATGGCTCGTTATGGTAGGGCATGGAGGCGGTAGAGCTTGGATTGTTGTCGGGGGTGTCATGGAAGAAGGGCTGCGGAGGTTGCGGCATGTTTGAGCCCCATCCAACCATCGAAGGCCTGCTAGCTGAAGATTCACGGTTTCGGGAGCCCGCTCCAGTAGCAACTTCTGAAAGGAGTTGAAGTGGAGTGTTGGCCGTAGATGCGTGGTCAGAGGGTAGTGATGCTGAATTATTGACAGCTTGCGGAGGCTGCTGTTGTGCCTGTAAAGGAGATTGTGTCATCGCAGAAGCTGTTGGGGCAGGCTTCGACTCTTTGGCCTCCGACTCAGCTTGTCTATAAAACCAGCTACGAAGCATAACAAGTACCACAAGGAACTTGGCTGCTGGACGACAACGATCCTCCGCTGCAGTTGCGCGGAACTTGTCAAGTAGGTTATCAAGATATTTTCCGACTTGCATATCTTCTTTATTGATAACGCGGCCTAGCTCTGAGCCTGCTGCTGAGGCCGAGAAGTAGAGCTTGATGAGCATAACGACGGCATATGCAACCCGGACAAAGTTGAACACAGGTAAGCAGCGTATGCTGAAAACGTCCATGGCCAGAAATGTACCAAGCATCTCTTTGATAGAACTGAGGCATACGGATATAGCACTGATATGTGCTGGGGATAGTCTATCCCCCCCGACAAGCCCTTCCTGTAGAGAGCTTGTTGAGAATGGAGGTCGCAGGGGTTCACTTGCACGAGTCTGCAACGCCATCTCATGCATGTACAGGTTGAGGACGCCGAAACTTATCAGAAGCGTTGCTACTTCGGTCAGTGAACGATTCCAGCGGTTGATTTATCGAGTACATACGTTGCAGTAACTCAGGGGGGACCTTCTCTCTGTACCGTTTTAGGTCCTTTTCAAGGCCTTTGAGAATATATTGTGTTCTCATTTCTGAGATATGGACGTCAAATGTTGGGTCTTCAAGAGAAAACTGCACATTAACTTGCTCAGAAAGGTGATGTGTCCAGACCAAGTGGCAAAAGTAAGCATCCGTTGGCGCAGCGTTTGGCGACGACTGCAAAAGATGAAGACTCTCTTCCATAAAGGGGGTCCATCGGATGAGATTCGGTCGATGAAGAGCCATAGAAGAGTTGGTTGCCAGGAAATAGCATGTCAGCCACGTACGGCGACTCTCTATGCTTGTTGGATCAGGGGGTGCCCATCGACGGCTCTGGCCACCTGATCCGGTACTTGGGTTAGGACGCCAGGTATCGGGCACAACGATTCCACGGCGCTGCTTCAATTTCTGGCCGAGCCCAATATCAATGGCCATAACAGCCGCCGTGTGGACCAACTGGTAAAACTTCAGCTCCTCAAAATGTTCTGGTGGCCAATACCAGATCACAGCTACATTGAGTGCTTGCACTAGCTCTAGGCTTTTCTCGCCCGAAAGCATCAACTTTTCGGCGAATGTGAGCTTCATCTCTTTCTGAAGCACCTTCTGAAGGATGGGTGACTCAGCGGAGGCCACTGCCATGATGGCCAGAAACAGTATAGGTTTGGTTTTTCTGAGCTCGGATGCCGTGAAGCCAGGTTGGAATATAATAGCGGGCAGGTGTGAAATCATATGGTCATTATAGCGAGCAAATAGCTCGGCAGCTTTCTCCATCGTGATAACGCCACGGTCAACGATATCACCACCCTTTGCTCTTGTGAGGTAAGCCGCCAGAGCTTCGGCTGGTGTTTCTTCAGTAGCAAGTTGTTCAGACGAGCCTTCGCGGCCATCTGTAAACTTCCTCTTTTGCCCTGTGACTGCTGTAGCTAGTGCTGCCGTGGACTGAGCTGGGGATGCGCGGTCTGTTGTTTGTTCCACGGTCGGCATCGGCGGCATTGGGGATTGTGTAGCTGAAAACGATCCCCATGCAGGGGTTTGCGCAGGATTTCGCCACTTCATGTTATTATAAGAAGAGACGGCTGTGCTGGATTCATTGGGTGGTTTCGGCGCAACATTTGTAAGAGACTCTCCCAAGCCGTGGCCTTGGCTTTGCGCGTGCGCTTGGCCTCCTCCAGGTGCCGCTCTTGCTTGCAGGCTCGCTGTCAAGGCATCAATTTTCTTTTCCAGCTCAGCCACTCTGCTGTCCGTCTTCTTCTGACGCTTTCGCGTTGGTATTGTCACGACGCAATTCCTTCCGGCCTTCCGGCACCTCTTACAAGGTCCCTCGTCATTGGGATCCGGTTCGCAGCGCACCTTGAGCCCACGACATGCCTCACAGGCCCTCGGTCGCTTCGGATCGATTCCATCGCCATCGTGTTCGGTATCTTGAAGTTGTTGATTTTGGTGTTGTGGCGTATCTCGGTTTTCGGTCGATGCGCTGGGGGTGTTCTCGGCACTGTTGTGATCATCCTGTATGTCGTGGACTGGTATTAGAGCACTATTGCCATGAGGGACATGATGGACCGGCGATGGTCTTGACGTTGCCTCCGTGCCGAAGTTTGCTAATGCAGAGGCTCTATCGCCAGTTGCGCCAAGACGGGGATCGAGCTCCATCGGAGCTTGTTACTTTAGTAGGCCGGTCTTGGTGATGCGATGGAAGAGGACGGCGAAGGTTATCGCCGACTCCGACACTTCCGAGAAGTTTGGTTTTAATGAGTCAGCAAAAGTCGGAGCATTTTGTCCATATCTCCGGACCGTCCGTCGGTGTGACTGCAATCATCATATTCCCTTCAACTACATCAAATTTTATAGAGGGTTACAAATACCTGCTCTCAATTGGGTTCACTCTTTGATCGCAACGATTGCGTATGTATTGCATGGCTAGAATAAGTTTCTTTGATAAACTCTAAACGGCAACATAAAGGAGCCACAAGAAATCCCTTGTTTAAGGTCCTACCAGCATAGGAACATGAATTGAATGGCCAACGAAGTCATTGAATAACAGACCTTTTTGAGCATGGATACAAGTCATGAGTTCTAAGGCCAAACAACAATTTGTAGGTGGTCAATTGTCATCTCCGTTACTTCAGGTTATCCTATTGCATCTTGACAATATACTCGCCTACAAAAGGCATGATGAAATCCTTCTTTCCTAAAGGCACACCCTCCTTCCTCAGGATAGCATAAGCCATTGATAGGTGAAAGTTGATATTAGGGACAGCCGCTCCCATGGCAAACGCTTTCCCAGGCAGGTCCATTGTTCCCGCCGATGGCAATGCTGTCGGGGCAACCTCCTCTCCCTGCTGATTCACGACGTCTTTATCAGCCTTTTCAAGTAACTCTTGGGCCTTTTGAATGCGCGAGTGCATATCCTGAAATGTGACGAGCTTGTCTTCAAACTCGACAGACTCTCTTCCAGAGAGCCTGGCGATCAACTTCTCGGCGAATCGAGTGGCTGCATGGACCTGGAAGCTCAACGGGTTCATGTCTTCGTAAAGTCGCGCATCTGGGAAGCTGGCTGCATTGCTATGCTTCTCTGCTTCAGTGAGAATATGATCCAGTGATGCAAGGGCCAGTTTGGCCTCGACGATAGTCGCATCGTAAAGCGTGAAAGTCATGGTTAAAGCCGTAGAAGAAGAGTGTTGAATATTTGAGGAGAGGTGAGTCAAGGACAGGCAAAGCAGAAAAGGATGAGGATCTACAAAAACAGAAACAGGTATAAATGCCTCGATCTTCCTTTGTAGGATTCACGGTGAATTATTAATCCAATAGACAGGCTAATGGGCTGGCAAGCAAGTGGATTACCTGCCTTAGCACCTACCTTATGTAGGTTCCCAGTGAACTGGTAAAGAAAGGGCACAAAAGGAATATTAAAGCATGAGATAATATTAGAAGAGCCTTAGGACCATCAATACCCTGAAATTACCTGAATCATCCTTAATTATCACAAGATTAGAAAAGTCTCCTCCAAGCCAGCTGGGTAGCACATCTGTTGGAACATGGCATTGTCTGCATAATAGCCGACAACCGATAAGACAGAGAGATCACGCATGGGCCTCGACTTGAAATCGGCAGTGCAGCAGTAAGGAGTGTGTTGTAAAAGCCCAAAAACACATTTAAATAGACAGTTAGGCAGTAAAATCACAGAATGAATTCGAGCATTTCTCACAAGACAAGAAGAACTATGACAAGCCGATTCTTTCAGATCTGGACTATGTCGGGCTCTTCTAGACTCAAAAACTATCCACAACGCCATGCTAAGTAGAGAAAGCGGCACCGCCCATTATCAACATCAGCTCAACGACACTCGCTCCAGTTACAGTCATTGAACTTCTCCACTGACGTTTCCATATGGGTTACATCAGCATATGTCCCTAACCTTGATCTTCTCTTGAGCAATCCGTGGCAACGCTCAATCTCCTCGTAGTGTCAGTCAATCCAAAACAAGAGTACTCCTCCTCAAATCATCATTGATAAAACTCCGAGATGCAAGGTATTAATAGTGTAAGTCGTTATGAAATAGTATGGTATGGTATGTATGGTATCATCGCATGTTCAAACGAGTGGGTATGTAGCAATAGCAAAACACATAAAAAACCAAGCACATATACAGTTTAGAATCGCGTTTCTTCTCGCAAGCGACTCTTGGATCCCTGGTGGTGGGGTCCCATCATGCCACCCATGAAGATGGCACTCTCACGGCGTCTGTTGCTGGGTACGAAGCTTTGATCGTATGCTGCGGAGGCACTGGCGAGATCCTCGTGTGAAGCTTGCAAGAAACGCCGGTCGTAGGCACCGCGTCCTTCGTTGGCTGAAGGTGGTCGGTACCCAATATCATAAGCACCAGCTGGAGATTCGTAACCAGGCCTAGTAGCACTTGAAGGGGGTGAGGCTCGCACTGGAGCATTGTTAACGAGGAGCGGAGGAGTCGGAGTAGATCGCTGCAGTTCTCGAACATTATCCTTCCGCATCTGCCCGTGGGGAGATGAGCTTCCAGACGTTGATGGGCGAGCAGGTAGATCAAATCGCGGCGGTGCTTCAAAGCGCTGCAACTCGGGTTCAGAAATGGGTGAGGGAAGCTCATAAACCTCAGGATCAACACCGAAGATTCCCTCGTAATTTTGGAGGAACATTGCGAAGACTGGTGCAGGTATGTTTAGGGTTGGCGAAAAGACAATGCCAACGTTGCGGACAGTCATCTTATTCATGTCCGCATTGTTGATAATCTTGATCAGGAAGCCAATCAGATACTTGAGGAGAGTGGCATTAGCTTGAGGTAGCCGGTGAACCAGCTCACCCAAAGCAGTCATCTTTTCGGCATGGTCCGTAATCTCCATCGTTGTCAAGAACTCCATGTGCAAGTCCCTTGTGAGTATTGTTGTTGGAAGTTCTCGCAAGTACAGTTTCAGCAGCGAGGCCACAGCATGAATGTCATAGTATTGACGGTCAGTCAACAAGTTAATGTCCCCTTCGACATTGAACCGTTCTCGAAGTTGCTTAATAACCACGTTGGATCCACTCAGTCGAAAGATTCCTTCCTCAAGTACAGCATGCTTGGAATCTAAATACTGGATGCATCTGTAAACGACGGCAGGGAGCGGTACATTGACATCTGTAGGAGAACAAAATCGAACAGCTTCCGCCAGCGGTGCTCCAAAGGCTTGTCGCACAGGACCTTGGTAGGAGTTCTGTGGGGGGGTTGCATTCGCACCGACCTCACTACCACCAAACAAGGAATCCTGACCCTCTGATGAAGACCTAGTCTTGGGTCCAAAACCAAAGAAACTTCGCTTCCTCTGTTTCTTTTCATCGGGCGTGGGGCCATAGTTCGGCTTGTTTCCCCAGGCGCCCAAGTCGGATATAGGCTGTGGATCCTTGGGTCCCGAAATGATCTTGCTCTGGGATGAAGAAAAGCTCTCAAATCCATGGCCGTGATGTTGGTCAGGCAAGCCACCTGAAGTCTTGGGTCGAGCGGGTCCTGAAACTTGGGGGGCATCTCCTGCTTGAGTGGAATCGTAGCGGACGCCAACCAATGTATCCGAATCTGACGGATGATGGTATGGCTTCCCAGGGGGTTTTCGAACTTTACCTGCAGAGGGACGCTCTGCGCCTGTGGCTGTGCCATGTGTTTGGCGATCCTGAACAGGTCCAACCCGGGATGGTGGAGGTTCAGAATCTTCAGGGTCACGATAATCAACCCATTGGAGGAGAGCATCCACCCAAAGATCCCGTTCCTTATCACTTTCGGCACACAGAACGTGTCTAAAGTGGCTGCTCGTGTCCTTCTTTTTCGGTTCAAGGATGAGGAAAGCATGACGGAATTGGTTGTCCAGGTCATCACCGTTTGTTACACGCGCTGGTGACTGGCTGTCGTTATTCTGGTTCTGCTTGCCGATCTGCGCCCCCTGTAGCTTGATTGTGCCTAAATGCGCACCTCCAGGCACTTCAAAGTACTTCAGTAGAGGCCCATTGAGAACGAAGTACCTTGCTTTCCAGCCACCGAAATTCTTGCCTTTCTTTGTTAGATAGCCACTGCGGCAAGGTCGCCCGTCAGGCCCTATCTTGTTGCCATTCATCTCAGAGTTCGAATCACCAATTGATACCGAGTCGTCTAGATTTGGTGGGAGAACATTAGTTGACAAATATTTGCAAAGTTCGACAGCTGTTTTTGTGTCAAAGGGTATATCCAAAATGTCATCCATGAACTGCTCCAGGACCGTCCTACGGGCATCGAGCTTGGCGGGCGCATGACCGCTGAACAGCGAACGTTCTGGAGCTCTGACTGTGTAGGATGTACATTGCTTGAGCCTTTGATCAAGTTTTGTCAACGAAGCCAAGTCTTTCTCCACTCTCCAAAGTTCGCCATTGTCCGATCGCGAGATGATAGCGAGAGTGAACACTGGGTCTTCTTCGAGTTGTGTGAGAGACATCATACTTGCTCGAGATGGTTTCATGCGTGATGATGCAACTACAATCTTAATAGAGGGCAGAGCATTTGGCGGAAGCAGAAGATCTGGATATTCTTCTGTGACCAGGCCTTTGAAGACTTCTGTACGATCGCTAGGGCTAGACATTCTGATGGATGGTTGATCCGCGTGACTTGTGGGTTCTTGCTGCACGGTGCGACTTTTCTGCGATGCCAAAGTTTCCTCAGAGGCGATATTTTTACCAGTCGCTCTAGCTGGTGTTGGGGCCGGAGTTGCTAAAGGAGTGTTTGGTGGTAGTGGAATTGGTTGACGAGGTGGTCGCGGGGACAATGGCGCAGCCTGAAAATTCATCGACCTTGGAGACAAAGGCGGCGAACTGAAGTTTGAAGGCCGGGGGCTTGCGGGGAGACCAGGACTTAACAATGGCGCAGGGATTTCCCTAATTTTTGTTGCGCTGAGCATTTCACCGAGTGAGGCTGTAGCGAGCTCCTGCGCAGGGGCCTGGGGCATTTGAATCGGAGACCCAGGTTGACTGGACTTGCTTGACTTGCTTTTCTTGGATGCACTACGCGCAGCCGCCTCTTTCAAAGCGATAATCTCTCGGTCTCGATCGTCTTCTTCTCGTGTTCTTCGCCGACCTCGTCGATCGTGAACAATTTCATCAACTTCCAGTATATCATCAAAATCGGAATCAGTCTCTCCATCCTCCGGAGATGGGCTTAGCTGCGTCCTCATTTCTTGTTTCAACTTCAGGGGGGCTGGAGGTGGCTTCCTCGGTGGCGGCACCGGAAACTTGGATAGTCCTTCGTCAGGCTGGGGAGTGGCCTCGAGGACCGCGACTGTAGGAAGGTGGTTTACCGGTGGCTTGGGCGGTGGCATTTTGGGCGGTTCACTGGGGAGGCTACGCGATGGAGGGATGGCGACATTGTAGGGAATCTCTTTCTGAGGTCCCTCAGTCTTCTCTTTCCTTGCCTCCTCAGCAGCCCGTTCTTCCGCTTCGTGATCGTACTTGTCTAAAGCATGGTCTTGCGGTTTAGGCATAGCATGTGCAGGGTTCAGGAGTTCGCCCACAGCTGAACGTGGTGCGCTGGGCTGATCTGCTGGAGGAGTAATGGGATAAGGCGCCATGGTAATATCGATCGGTGAATTTCGAGGACTTTCGGCTTCGAGGACTGGTGACTCTGGTGTGGTTTGTTCCTTAGCTCGTTCAATGTCAACTCGTGGAAGCGAAGGCACAGGCGCTTCAACAGCTTCTTTGGCATTCTCTTGAGGTGACGAAGCAGAAGAAAGTGAAATGACTTCCTTTAGCTTCTTCCTATACTTTTCCTTATCCTTCAAAGCTCTTTCCAAGTCCTTGTTAAGGCCGAGAATCATGGCCCGCTGCTTGTCCACTAGACGCCATAACTGGCTGTTCTGCTGTGACTGGGAGTGCTTCTCTTTCAGCAAGTACTGAATAAGGGTCTCAGGGCTGCCTGCTGTCTTAATAAGATGAGCAATCTCCGAAGGTCCATGGGGACTATCTTGACTCCCAGTTGTGCCTGATTTGGTCGATATTGCTGAAATCGCCGAGTCGATAGACGAATTCCGGGCGACTCCTTTCGAAGCTTCAGCCTGGGTCGCAGATACGGGACCCGCCATGGCCGGTTGTTTTGTTGAGTCGGAGCCTGGAGCAGGCTTTGAAGTTATGGGCTCGGAGACGGTTCGCAAAACATTCGTACTGCCTGCATAGCCCTGCCTGATTAGAATGTTAGTCTTCAGCGGTAACGCCTTGGTAGTCGTGGTGATTGCGCCCAATAACCACTTATAATAGACCAACCTAGGGCTGTGGGGTTCTGGGGATCCTTCGTCTGAGGAATCGCTGTAGAATGAGGTCTGCTTAACAAGACTCGATTTGTTCTCAAGTTCTTGATTAGCTCGATATGTCGGCGTTGGAGTAGACCGAGTTGGGAAAGCGGCGGTTCGTGGACTGGGACTTGCTTGTCCGTAAGAGAAGTTGGCGGAGGTCGCGAGCGGACTTGAGATAGTTGGTCGTGGGGATCTATAGATCGCAGTGTGTTAGAGGTGGCGCATCGAAAGGTTCCACAGCAGAGCGCAATATGGTCCAGGTTGGAGGAGAGAGGAATGGTGATAGCACGAAGTACAATGAAGACGTCGCACAACGTTCAACCCGGGGCGAGTAAGAAAGATAATCGCTGGTTAAGAACGGCCAAGGAGTAAAGAAGTGTGGAGGGGAGAGATTGTGAGAGACAGAAGGGCCAAGAAGAAGCCCGGGGCATATGGCCAGGGGGGGGGGG
>JABFAI010000281.1:0-66795 GCA_013266175.1 Fusarium gaditjirri
ATTATAATCTTTAATATAGTAAAGCTAGTATAGTATATATAATAAGTGGTATTATAGTATATAGTATCTCCTATATCGATAATATAATTAAAAGCTAGTAAGTATATAAATATATAATTAAAGTAAGAGGTAATCTCTTATTTAAAATCTAATCCTTTCTTTAATTCCTATTTATTATCTTCAGAGTAGTAACCTTTATTTAGGGCTTAGTAGTATAGTAGCTTCTATCTATTAATCCTTAAAGTACTTAGTTCCTTAATAAATATAAGAGGAAGTTAGCTTTTATAAGAGTATAAGGAGTAAGATATTTTACTTAAATAGGAGAATAGAACTATATATAGATAAAAGAAGCTTTTATAGATTTAACGTTTTAGCTTTTTTTTCTCCTCTATATATTCTTAACTATTTTAAGTAGTAGTTTAATTATAGTAAGTAATATAAAAGGCTTAAGTCCTTATTTATTTATATAATTATTTAGAATTATAATTAATTAGTTTAATTATAATTTAGAAGTATTATTATAAAGGATTTTAAATATAATATACTCTAAACCTAGCTTCTTTTTATATTAGTAGGTATATTTCTTCTCTTCTTTATTATCTTAATTATAGCTATTTTAATAACTTTATAGAATATATAATACTTCTCTATTACTATTTTTAATTTTATTTCCTTAACTAGGGTTTTAATAGTTAAGTTTCTTTTAGAGTTTAATAAGATAGTTTATCTTATAGGTACTTAGTTAGTTTATATATAAGCTAGCACTTTCCTAATAACTTTCAGTTTAGTTTCTAGTAATATTATTAGGTATGTTAAAAAAGCTACTATTAATAGGATACTATTTATTAGCTTCTATATTAGGTATATTATTAGATTACTTATATTTATTATATAAGAAGCCTCTAGTTATAAAGTAAGTTCTAGTATTTACTTATTAACTTATTAATCTATATTAACCTTTCTACCTAGACTATATTTAATATAATAGTTACTTATTATATCCTTAATATTTTTATTATTATCTCTATAAGATAAATAATAGTAAGATAGAATAAGTAAAGGAATTAGTAGTATAAAGCTAAGGTTATATTAAATAGATAAGTTCTTAAATATATAGATTAAGCTAATCTTAATAAGACCAATTAAGAAAATAAAGAGATCTATTACTTTTTATAAGGGAGGGTAGTATAAGAACCTTATAATAATTTTTTTAGTTTATTATATAGTTATTTAGTATACTAGACCTTAACAGTTAAGATAAACACCTTACCAAGTTCAATCTTCCTATCTTTATTATTATAGGCGATACTAACTTTATATGAATTAAAGTCCTAGATAGGCAGACTCTTTAAATAGATAGTAAATCTCCTCTAAAAATTTACCTTTAGATTTAAGTATATAGAAATAGGTAAAGATAATTATACAGAAAGAAAGGAAGCTAAATATAAACCCAACTTTAGAGTCTAATATATAAACTGAACTGGGAATAAGTGCTCTATTAAGAAGAACTAAGTTTAAGTTATATCTAGTTTCTACATTGCTACACATGCCCTTGAAAACTTACACTAAGCGAGCATATTAACATTGTCTTCTCTGATCATCTGATAACTCTACAAACCCACAGTAAATACTACTTACACCCTCTGAAATCAGAAGGTATAACTTTAATAATATGTAAGTTTGGCTTTATAAGCTGAGTTCTACTGCTCCCTTATACAACACTGGCCAGTACGAGGACATGTGGGGGAATGGTGGACTTGGATATGATATTAATTACAGGCTGGCAGTCCATTTCATTTCCACACATATATATAGCTTCTTCCAGAATGGATGAACGTCTATGTAGGCCCACCTTGGATGGAATCAGGCCTTATAAAATCGGTTAGTGCTTATAGATCTTCCATTCCAAAGTTACAAGTGATAAACTCATTTATATCCTCTAGCAGTTAGGGTTCCAGTAAAAACTGATCTTAGCCAGACTCGTTTTCGCCATTCCCTTTATCCTCCAACGTTTCGTTATACTCGTAAGCGGTAGCATCGACGTTTTGTTCGGGGGAACCTATATCTATAAGAAAGAGCCTAGGAGAAGACAAACATGCTAAATAAGGTGCAGTAAGGCCGGGTATAGTGTCCACTAAATATCTACCGAGAGTTAAGGAGTAATCGATAGTTCGAGAAAGCCGGAAATATAAGACAGGTTCCATGACGAGGACATTACCCCAGTTATTAGTATACTCGTTATCGTTAGGTAATAGAGGCTTTAATACGAGACTGCTAACAGCGTCTATACTATAAGTATTATATAAGCTTATCTCATTCTCTGTGTCCTGTATAGTTATATAATTAATAGCTGTTCTAATAAAGGTCTATAAATCATTAACTCCATTATAGAGCTTCTGTATAGTCTTCATTATTTTAATATAAATGTTTAGCTTTCCTTGCTTCTGGGCTATTTGCGATGGCCTCTTTATAAGTCTAATATTAAGGATATAGAGCACTAGGGGAATAGCGATATATACAGTACTAGAAATAGAATATTAGAAATAGTAAATTACAAAGCAGAGATTGACTTACATACTGATTAGTAAGAACCTCTCTAACCTCAGTTGTATAAACTCTTTCAGATTCTCTGTAATACCGAGGGCAGTATCCTCGATTTTGGCTTTTATACGTTAGAGCTCTGAAGTCACTTTAGCCTGTTCCTGACTAATAATAAAGGCCTTGTGCTAATAAAGTGCAAAGCAAGCAGCGCTTATCGACAGTTAGAGACACTAAATACATACCTAAGCCCTGACTCGGGTACTTACTGATAGTATATATAGAGTAAGTTTATATATAACACAAGAGACTCTTCGCGAGTGATAATACCGGCAGGCATTGGGAACTGGACCATAGCCATTTCGAACCAAGCATCCAAACCAGCCTCACAAGACTGCAGCGATTCCATTCCTTATTAGGTCTCATAAACAACTAGAGAATAGCTAACAGTCAAGCAGCCTGTAGGATAGACGATGTTGATAACATCAGTAAGCGAAACAGTCAGCTTATAAAGAGTGATAAATAACCGGACTAGCATTCATTTCATCTATAGTTCATAGACTCATAAGCCATCAATCTCTCACAAAAAGTCTTTCTCAGTATAAATGTAGCTTCCCTGTACCACATCGAGCGACGTGATGTGTAGTTGCCTTCGCATCCCTAGAAGCAGGATTCGGTCCAGCACTATACAGCACCACCAAAGTCGTTTTAGCTCATTTACAGTAGTCAAACTCAGGTTTAAACTGGTATAAAATTAATCTACACCTACAGCCTAAGCTAAGTGGATGGCAGTTAAGAGTCAAATAGAATTCGTACATTTCTGGTCCTTCATTGATCCATTGTATAACAGTAACAGTGCTCCCTGCACACTGGACACAAGGTTCCTTTCACTGAAAAGATCAAACAAGAGCTACAATACAGGTCAGTCGTAGGTCAGTCACCACTGACATGGCTCACTGCTCATAATAAACTTACCTTACTGCGACAATAGTATGTGTCTCGTGCATTATATACTAAAGCAAACCCAAGACTTCGGAGGGTAGAAAGGGGTAAAAACTAAAAGGTCAGCGAATCCTATATGAAGATATATATAGAGCTCGTAACATACACTACATACAGTAAATAGTATAGCTTAAAAGACAAAGAGAGATAAATTTAATCTACCGCGTACAGGTCGCGTATAGATAGCCCAGAACCAGGCTTCATCTAATAACAGAAGCGCCGGGTATACATATAAAAAGTATTCTTAAATAAATTCATCTAAAGCTTCTAGAGTAGGAACTCAGAAACAGCCTTAGCTTTCGAGGTAGTTTATTGCATCAGGTAATAATCCAGAGATATCAAGATCGAGGAAAGAGTAATAAGAGTATATAACATACGATTAACCAGACAGCTTTATATTGGAGCTCGAGGTTAGATTGGGCTCTATTTGATGAACACGAGAGTTTTCTGGCATAATAGAGAATTCAGAATATTTACGCTTGTTTAAAATCATCTTAAACATTCCAGGCTCCTTATTATGATTCTCTGCCAGACCTTAAGTGAGTTGTTCGGCAGGGTAATCTATCTCAGGTTAATCCCAAAGCGCCTCAAAGCATATAGATGGGCTTTCAGGAACATATTCCAATGAAAGCTCTGGCTCTATATACGCGTTGTTCGGCTCCAGGTCTTCTGATGTAGCAGAGCTTGGGTCCTTTGGTAGAATTACCTGTAAACCGTTTCTGAACCGTATCCGCTACTGTTTTTCCACAACAACAGTAGAGCGTTTACGACTTAGCCAGGTTAGCTCGAGTTAGTACCAATTCTCCAGGAAACCTACTATTTAGTACATCTATCTTTAACAATACATTAAATATTATTAAGGGTACAATTGGTACACTGATACAGTCTATAAGTAACATCGTATCGGACCTTGTAGGAGTGACAGGCTACGTAAGCTTTACTAGCTCGCTTCCATCAAGGATTTATATCATAGGACATCGCTTCATCTATTATAGACTCTAGACAATGTTTTAATAACGATAATAATGAAGTTTAGGCTAGTAGTTAAGCTTAAAGATCCAAGATCTCCCTTTCCGAACTGATTAATAGTAACCGAGAGAAGTAGACCTAAACACGGGGTAAAACGCGGGGAAGTGGAAACTTTAGTCATGCTCCGAAGAATTCTCCTCTATTGGATGCAGTTATTCGCAGTGTTAACTCGACTATACTAAGTCAGAGCTCACGTGCTCTGACTCGGCAGGCAGGTCAGAAAAAATCAGGAAACTTAAGCAGAGGATTACAGGTAAAAGTGTCCCGGTTTTTACCTAGACCGCCTGCTCGGCTATGTTTTGCCAGCTACCGCTATATCCTCAAGAAGTATGTCCATATCCGAAAGCAAGATTTACATCAGCCACAACACCTAGTATTGGCGCATTTTCTACCAAGGGTAAATTCCAACCAATCAATTCATGTTTCCGGAGCCAGTAGGAGAAAAGTTGAACAGGACTAGGCATTCAACTTGAGTAAGACATAATAGGTTAATACTCTGAGTTATATCTCTAAATATAACCATACCTTCAATTTCAGAAACTAATAGTAGATACAAGATAACTAAATATGGGCGTAATATTAATATCACAACTACTAGACAATAACTGGTTTAACTGTTTTCCCGATTTTCATGTCATTTAAAGCAGTCTTAAAATCTTCTGGCTACACAAAGTTATCAGAACAGTCTCCCCATTATAAGAATCTAAAGGACATACCTTATAAAAGCTAATCAGCTTATCTATTAGTAGCTTACCTTCCCGATACCATTATACCATTCAGGGGAGATACTATCCGCATGTCAGAGACTGGACTATTATCTAGAATATTCAACCTCATACCTCAGCAGGGATAGCATCACCTTCAATAGTTCCTCAAATCACTTTTCCGGTCTAACTTTAATTAGCTTTATAATAATAAAGAATCGAGGTCAATCCATACCTACAGGAATATAACAAGGTGAAGATCCATCATTATATCGAGTAGTAGTACTCCAACAAAGATCAGTTAGCCTCTATTAGCAGTAAACTCTAAACCTACTTTAATAAGACCCATGTTCCCTGTCGTGTCAATCATTATACTAGGGCCTCTTCCATCAGTGGCTTTAAGGATCTCGTCTTTCACATCAATATTCTCATCGGCTATATTGATTACATAAGTCACTCCGAGGGCTTTAGCCAATTCCAGTCTCTGCGGTACGCGATCAATACCAATAATAGTCTCACAGGCCTGCATCTTTGCTATCTAGGAGAGAAATTAGCTTAGCTTATTATTCAAGTTTCTAAACATAATTTCTCACCATAATCGAGACTAATCCGACACCACCAAGACCTATTACTACAACTTTATCTTTCTCATTTACACTAGCAACGTTTTCGACCATCGCCGCACCAGTCTGAAATCCACAGCTAAAAGGCACAAATAACTTCAACTCCTCTTCAGTTTTAATTAGTTTAGTCACATTAATAACAGATATTTCCTTAACAACTGCCAGTTCAGTAAAGGACAACTGCCCGAAAAAGTTGCCACGCAACTCGGTACCCTCTGCGATATAGGTAGCATCCTCGCCGCCATAATTGATCTCCATAAACTTACTGCAAAACGAAGGATGGCCCTCTCTGCAGTCATAGCATTCTTTACAACTATGAAAGGAAAGAAGAACAAAGTCACCTAGGCGAGCTTTGGTCACCCCAGGCCCTACTTCCACTACAACGCCAGCACCTAAACACGAACCTCAGTGATAATAACGCCAACGACAAGGAATATATTAAACTGACCCTCATATCCTAAAACCTTAGGGTATAGGATCTGATCTACAAGCCAAGTCGCAAAAACAAGGTCAGTGTGACAGATGCCAGTAGCGACGACTCGAATAAGCAGTTCACTGGGATTAATTGCCCGCACAGACCCGTTAACAAGCCTCAAGTCAGGCGTAGTACCTTGAGGCTCGTATGCTGCGATAATCTTAGTATTCATAATTGCTGATGATGATACGTTTAATCTCGGAATTCAAAGTTGATCTCTGTAAACAGGTGCCGATGATGATTTAATGAACAAACAGCACACATCATGGCTAGCCTAAATCGAGCTAGCGACAACCTTATCCCCAAGGCAAAATTCAACCGATACGAAAAACCCTCGGCAGAAATATGAAGCCGATCGGCCCAGAGAATATAGCCTCGTGATAGCATGCAACCAACTCATTGTGGATGTCGAACGCGGGGTAAATACCTTGGCAAATTATTGCACCTATAAAAGCGAGCGACTTATATCAAGCCTCGAGGCAGAAGTGATGTACATAAACAGCCTGATATCAATCTTTCAAGAACAATTATTAGAGTAGGAAACAACCCCAGAACTATACCATCTACCAATAACAGGACACCAGAATAGCTATTACTACTTATCCAGAGAACATGGATTTCTCAACCTTTTCCAACATTATTGATAGCCAAGTCAGAGGTACTGCAGTCACACGATATAGTATCAACCCTTCAACATATAAGGCATTGCCACCTTGTCCTGTATCAACCCAAACAGACATTAAGGATGCCGTGGAAGCAGCTCACTCTACATTCAATACTTAGAAAACAACACCTATTAAGGTTCAAAAGGAGAAGATCAGGGCTTTAGCAGCTACACTCTTAGCACAGAAAGCCAAATTCACACATCTACTTATAGCGGAGCAAGGAAAACCTGTAAGTCTTGAAGTTTTATTTTAATATTAACCTAAGAAAGCTCATCTATTCACTGTAAACTATGTTTACCGACCATAAGATTACCCGTAAAGCTAACTAGCTTACTGGCACCTATGAGCTTAACATGCCTATAGACGAGGTAGATACCATCCCAGAAAAACGTATCTACACTCATTATATCCCTCTAGGAGTGGTTATTAGAATAGTCCCATGGAATTGTACGCCTTAATACATCACCTCCAAGTCTAGAGCTAACTCGGTGTTGTAGATCCCATCATGCTTTTGTGCGGAAAGCTTAGTCCGGCACTGATAGCAGGCAACTATATCATAATCAAGCCTTCCCCTTTCACACCGTACTGCAGTATCAAGATAGTCAAGCTTACACAGCGGTTCTTCCCACCTAGCGTTGTACAGGTAGTAAGCGGAGGCGATAATCTAGGTCCCATATTGACGGCTCACCCAGGCATTAACAAGATCAGCTTTACTGGCTCCACAGCGACAGGTAAAAGAGTCATAGAGAGCACCAGCAAGAATTTAACCAGGGTTACTCTGGAGCTATAAGTATACCCAAATTGACCCGCGTCTTCCTTCCCTGTACACAACAGCTCACACGAGATAGCGGAGGCAACGATGCTGCGATTGTCTGTACAGATGCAGATATAGAGGTTGCCGCTTCACAAATTACATTAGCTGCATTTATAAACGCGGGGCAGATCTGTATTACTATCAAGCGCATTTATATACATCAAGATATATATAACGCTTTCAAGGCCTCTTTCATCAAGCATATATCAAAGCTCAAAGTCGGCGACGGATTCACAGATAGCACCTTCATAGGACCAGTTCAGAACCAACTCCAATTTGAGCGTGTCCAGGTGCACCTCGATGAAATAGTAAAAAACAATTATACTGTTTTAAAGCGCGGAGATATGTCAGAGGGTTTGCAGAAAGGGTTCTTCATCCAGCCTACCGTTGTGGACAACCCCCCTGATGATAGCAAAATCGTCACCGAAGAGCCCTTTGGGCCAGTGGTGCCTTTACTGAAGTGGTCTGGGGTAGACGAGGTCTTGTCTCGCGTCAACGCAAGTGACATGGGCTTGGGAGCTTCAGTTTGGACGGCTGATGAAGAGCTTGGAATGCGCATCGCTGATGAACTTGATGTTGGCAGTGTTTGGTTCAACGAGCATCTAGCTATTGAACCTACAGCTACGTTTGGGGGTCACAAGAACAGTGGCTTAGGACGCAAGTGGGGTGTTGATGGACTGCGAGGCTATTGCAACTCCAAGACATATTTTGCTGAGAGGACTAAGTAGAGTCATTATACGCTGTGGAAAATAGCCACAGATTCAAAGTCTATTTTTCATATATAGAACAAAGTTTTAAATGCCAAACCTCTACCTCATGAGTACCTTGCAATACAGCTCCAGAGTATCATAGACAGCTTCCATTCTATAGATGACTGTTGACTTTAGAGGCTCGGGGCCAAGTATTCCAAAAAGAATAAACAGGGTGCGCAAACCACTGCTCCTTAGCGGGGTGTTAGGTGCGTGCGGCAGCTCATTCTCAATGGTGGTAGTGAGACATCGTTTACGGCTCACGGCTACCGGCTCAAATTGAACCACTCACGAATCAACTTTACATATCTGAGCACCCTCACAAGTTCATTCAGTCCACTCTTCCCCAGATTCCCCGCAATTCCCCATAAAGCGCTAATCTTCCTGCTATGCCCTTTCGGTCCCTCTATGATGACCCCGCGTTGTGATCCTCAGCTTGTCCTCCTTAGCAAGTTTAGTTTAAAGAATGAAAGTTGCCGAGGCCGAATTCCATACCACAAAACAATCCTTGGCTTGGTTCACCTGATTCAGCATTTGTATCACCACCATGGCTATTTAGAAACCCGTCTCAAATCGACCCTTCACCTTCATTGACCAAATCAACCTTCTCCTATGTTCCTTTCAAACCGCTATTCTCATTATACCCTTTTATCAACATGGATCAACTTATGATGGTTGAGCCCAAAAGTTTTGAGGCCATTGCGGTTTCCTTTACTAGTGGCTGTCTCCTTCACATTCTCTTCTACCGTAGGGGAGAATGGGACTTGCTTGCACTTCGCATCTTTCAGGCCTATGCTACACTACCCATTATTGTGATTGGGTTGTTGCGCTTGGCTGAATTCAAGGGATGGCAACATGGCACCAATCTTTCGGCTCCATCCGTTCTATTACTCGAAAGCGCTCACCTGCTCGGGCTTTTGACCAGTATCCTCTGTTATCGCATGGTCTTCCATCCCTTGAACAAGTTCCCTGGACCACTCCGCGCTCGAATCTCGAATTTCTATCCGACCTACCTCACTACCAAGAATGCGCACCTCTATGAAGAGGTTGAGCAGCTCCATCAGCAATATGGTGATTTTGTTAGGTTGGGTCAGTATCCTCCTTTCCAGCTTCTGTCATCAAACTAAACTTTTGCCTCTAGGACCAACACAACTTTCCATTATCCATTCAAAAGCGCTCGATGCCATCTACTCTGCCAAATCCCCATGCACCAAAGGCCCATTCTACAATATTCTCAACCCTCACGTCTCGTTACAAATGATCCGCGATCACAAAGAGCACAGCAACAGACGAAAGATTTGGGACAGAGCACTGAGCTTCAAAGGTCAGAGCAACTCTCTTGGTCTATTTATCTGTTGACCAGCTAACACAACCATGAAGCACTGCGGGACTACGAGCCTCGTGTGACGAAGTATACTACACAGCTACTCGATCGTCTGAATGAGATGCAGGGCACGACTATCAACGTCTCCGACTGGTTGAACTTTTACAGCTTCGACGTTATGGGTGATCTTGCATTTGGCAAGTCTTTCAACATGTTACGTGATGGTGCGAATCATTATTTCCTGTCGGCACTACACGGCTCAATGAAGGTGGTTGGGGCTCTCGCGCATATTTCATGGATTATCCCCATCCTAAAGCTCATCCCCGCAATTACTGCTGAGGACCGAAAGTTCTGGGCGTGGATTGAGAGTCAGGTTGAGGAACGATCAAGGGTATATTTTCTTCTCAGAGCAACCTTGTAGCTGAACTAACATGGAAGACGAGCAGATGAAGTCTGATAACCCCGATGTCTTCACTTGGATCCTCGACGAATACGAGCGCAGTCCAAAGACATACCAAGCAAAGCTTAATGTTCAGGTCGATGCTTATTTGATCGCAGTTGCTGGAAGGTATATTCTCCATGTTATCTGCAGCGAACTGAGCCTCGTTGAGACTTACTGGATTACAGCGATACGACCTCTGCGACATTGACTAGTCTTCTCTTCGAGCTGGCAATTAATCCTTCTCAGATCATCAAGCTGAGAGAGGAGATTGACATGTACTTCAGCGATAGAGAGCACGCAGATCATACATCACTCTCCAATCTCATCCATCTAAATGCCGTCATCGATGAGTCGCTTCGTTTACATCCACCTGTACCTTCAGGTTTGCAGAGAGTCACTCCTCCGCAAGGACTGATGGTGGGGGACACCTTCATACCAGGCAATACGATTGTCCAGGTTCCCATGCATACAATCCAGCGAGGTAAGCTGTTTTCTGTATGTCTATTATCCGTAGAAAAGCAACTAACCAGGTTGCTGAAGATGAACGGAATTTCGTGAGACCATCGGAATTCATCCCCGAGCGTTGGACTACATCTCCCGAGTTAGTCAAAGACAAGTCCGTCTATGCACCTTTCTCAATTGGTAATGTTATATATCTACATTCTCTCAACTTAAGCTTACTCTCAGAAGGGCGATACTCCTGTGTTGGGAAGCAGCTTGGTTTGATGGAGGTCAGATATGTTATAGCAAATATTATTCGGGCATTCGATGTGAGGCTTGCTGAGGGCCAGACACAGGAGGCTTTCTTGAAGTCCAAGATGGACACGTTTACATTGGCTACCCCAAACCTTCAACTTGTCTTTACATCTCGTCTTACCAAGTAAATTTCACTTGTTAATAGACAATCTTTTAGGTATATAGTCGCAGCCTTTGCCTACTGAGGTATTTCCGTTGAGGTTGAAACAGCAATAGTATTCTGAGTACTCCTAATAACAATTATTAAATCTCCTCCTCCTTATTCACAATGGTAGCAGCACCTCCACCCTCCGCCTCAGCAACAATCTTTGTTCTCAACACCTTTCCACTCTGATCAGTATAGATATTACAATAAGCGCTCAGCCCATGATACGGTGTATATGTATACTGCAGCTCGTACTCCACCCCTTCATCTCCGGTGATTGTCTTATTGTGGCCGGTAAACTTCATGTCTTTGCTGTAGAACCCAACTTCCTTGCGGCGCCTCTCTACTCCATTGTTATTTAGGTAGATATCATACAGAAAGCCATCTTGTGTCAAGACGCGGTTTCTGTTTGTCGAGCCTGAAAAGTCGTTGACGGAGTAGAGAATATTGTTGTCGAGGCGCGCAGTGAGATCTCTTTTCTCTAAAGCCTCAGCATCTCCGCCAGATCCATTGCCCCCACTGCCTCCGCCAACGACATCGCCAAGATCATCTACGATATCCTTGACAGTATCACCGAGAGTGGCAATGATTGGGTTCAAGTCGATACTCTCAAGGACATCATCGACCATGCGCAGGATATTACCAAGACGGGCCTCAAGCTCGACCTTGGCTGTGACGTTGTAAATGCCGAGCTTCACACGATCAATTCCGAGATCGACACCAGCGTTGAAATTAAGCAGATTGAGGACTTTGGCATCCAGGTTGATTTTGGCAGTAATGTTTTGCACCTCGATAGAGATCTCGCCCACTGAGACATTGGCATTGAGATAAACGTCGGGTTCCTCGTTGAGAGGTGCAATACCGCTGTTAGTGTTTTCGGTCTCGTAGATAGCGGACTCATCGTCGCCTCGACGGTTCAGACGATAGCCATAGTAGCCGTCGCCTTTAGCTTTCGCGGTAGCAAAGCATGCAAGCGAGGTCAGCGCCAAAGCGCCGAACACTGAGCCATGCTTCATTGTGAGGTTGAGTTTGCTGTCAATGAAAAGAGAGTGAGAATGAATGAGACAGCTGCGAAGGCTAAAATTTGATACCCTTCAGACAGAGCACAAGTCGTAGAATAGAAGAAAAACACAAGCGACCCTCCTTGACAGAGCATCCCAACCAAGTTTGTAATGCCAAAGATCCCTGTTAAAGACGATGATATTGTTCAATCTCACTTCGTTGGACAGCCCAGATCAGACCATAAGCGAACTTAAAACAGTAGCAACCCCAGTAGGAAAGTTCCGGCCCTTATCAGTAGCCTCCGAGGTTTCATTGATGCAGGGGAAATCACAGCGAGTGGAGTCATATTGGGCGTATTGGAAGCCTGAGAGGGCTGTATTTCTGACAGACCCCTGCAACTGCGTCAATGCATGAACTCAATCTCGATCGATTACCCGATAAAGCATATCAGGAGTTTCTTTCCACTTCAAAATCCTGTTTTTTGCATCGCTTATAGCTGAGAGGACGATAGCACTCGCGATATAACCATCCGAATAAGCTCATAGGGCCGAGCATTAATGATGCGGCGGGAGATTGCGCTGGTTCCAAGGGCCGTGTGACAAAGGTCCACTTTATGCCATGGGGTAAATTATCAAAGACCTGGCGGTGGGCGATGAGCGAGAAATGACTCGACATAGCATTACTGTCTCCCTGTTAGAGCATCGAGCATCTTCTTCTTGTTCTTCCAAAGAGATTCCTACCAAACATCAATATGCGTTTCTCTATTTTTCAGCCTCTGGTCCTGGCTCATCTTCTCAGTCTAGGCATTGCCCAAACGCCAGATTCAACAGATCCAGCTACTACTGCAGAGAGCATTGCAATCCCGCCAACAGCCTCAGCACCTGGGAGTGCGGAAGCCACCAGCGACGGCACAGCTCAGCCGACATCTGCACCTGGAGGAGGAGGGGGCTCAAGCAATTCCTCACTCGGTCCTCCCGACGTTCATCTCAAAGTGCCAGAACTCTCTGTTGGCCGCATTGAGCTCGACGTCGATAATTTGCATGCAGATATCAACCTCAACGCGGATATCGCCAAGCTTGTCCAGATCAATGCCGGTATTCAAGTCGGCATCGACAAAGTCAACATCACGATCGCAGATGTAGAGGCCGAACTAGAGCTCGTTGTCCGTTTGGGCCACTTGGTTGAGATTGTTAACCGCACTCTGGCTTCCCTGGATTTGAACCCGGCTCTTATCAATTTGCTAGACTCGGTCGGTGACATTGTCGAAGGCGTTATCGGTGCCGTTGATGGTCTCCTTGGATCTATCACCCAGGGCGACACGAAACTCAATTTCCTCATTGACAACCTTGGAAACATTGTACAAGAAGTCACAAAAACTGGCAGCGATGTTGTTAGCTCGATTATCGGCAACTACAAGCAAAACATGACTTTCACTGGTGACGAGAAGACTCTGAACAACGGCCTTACGCAAAGGACATATGAGTATAAGGAGCTCAGTGCTCTTGTTAACATTGTCTTCAATAAGGCTGGCCAGATTGTTCAGGCAATGGTTGTCAAGGGCGGCGGTAGTGGTTCTGGAGACGACGACGATGATGATGAGTCTAGTGGCAGTGCAACTACGTCGCAAACAGCAACGGCTACTTCTACTCCCAGTCAAGCTACAACAGCATCTTCTGCTTAATGAAGTACCATGCTGTATCACGTTTGGACACCATAGTAATAAAAGTAACAACCATCACCATCTTCTCAGAAATCATATTATATTGTTACCATTAGTGATCGATAAAGTGTTTAGTTGACGTATTGTAATCTAAACTTAATGCTAAAGCTATTATGAAATACTGGGGAATAGGGGTAACCTTAAGAACATTTCGAGACGGCTATTAAAAACTATCAACATGACCTGATTTTTTAGCCAGTATAGGCTCGACTAGGTGCCCTAGCTTGAACGAGGTAGAGCAGCCGGTTGAATTATATTCTACTAATTGGAGCTCGTATATATCGGTTATATCTGTTCGGCTTCTCTCGGCAGACCGAAGCGCGAAGTCCGCGGGCTCCGTCATCCGAGAGTTAATCAATGCTTTACAATCTTATTTTTAGCACCTTCCTGGATAGTTCACCTACACGTCAGTTTGAGGAATAATCGTCGTTTTATTCACTATCTTTAAAAGCTAAATTGATAGGTTATATTAACTCTTATCATCTTATAACTAATCGGCTTTAGAATGGATTAATTGTCTTCACACTCTAGAGGCTTAGTACTAAAAGATATCTTATTATTAAATCTAATATAAATTTTCCAGTTTAAAATACTAGTCCCCAATAAGTAGATAGTAACTTGGTGTATCTTGTTTTGTTTTGCTGGGGTGATAATGTTATAGGGTACCATCATTCGGCTCACATCTCGGCATGTCCTCAGCTCGTCTTAGATGCAAACTATACAAGTGCCCCAAGACGGGGTGGGGCTTATTGGGAATACAAACCTCAGTGTGTAGCGATCTGACCATTTTTTGTTCGAGAAGTCTTCGAAAACCTCACTAAGCTTAAATTGTTAACAACATGCAGATCTAAATTTTGTTGCCCCCACGTAGAACGATAAAGCTCAACTTTATTGCTCGTGTTGCAAGCTGTCTGGGTTTCACCTTGTTTCGTCCTAAACCTTAAAACCCTGTTTGGAAGGTAATCTACAGTTCTGTCTCTGCTTACACCTTTTACGGATATTCGTGTATCATATCAGACGAAGATCAGTAGTGCGTCATACGTTTTACTAGACAAAATGATCCTTCAATGTCCGGAACTGCCGACCTCTTCTGTTAGCAGGACTGTTGAGATGGAGTTTGTTGGATATAAAAGATCATATCTGCTCCGAAAGCATCAGCAATGTCGTCAACCAACATCACATTACTCGGAATTCAATCACTCCCAATAGTCTCACTTTCGTTCCAGCACTTGACATGCGTTCCATTTCTATACTCTATGCCATCTTGGCAGCCTCATCTGTCTTTGGACTTGCAATTCGCCAGTCTGGCACTGGAGCCAAGAGCTGCGATACTGAGCCCCTCGCTCAGATTACTTGGATTAACCTCGGCATCGATAAGTTTCTGAAAGACTGGACTCCCAACGTTACAGCTACGCCCACCAACAACGTCCAGGCTCTGGCTGATTCTTTTGGTGCACCCAACTTCTTCTGGTACGAAATCATGTTCTTGTGGAGACTAGTAGTCTAGGCCTTTACTGATGTTTTATAGCGGACTCGATCAGTTTTGCAATGCTGGTCAGCCCTGTGTTCCTGTTGAACCTCCCGCATGGTAAGAATCCTCTGACATCGTGGCCTTACACCAGCTGAACCCCCTCTTTAGGTATGCCCTGTTAGCCATTCAGAACTGGAACAACTATATGAACTCTTTGAACACCGCCATCAGCTTCTCTAGTAGCATTATCGGTCTCAAATTGCCTGAAATTGTTTCAGACTTATACCCTGACCCTAAGGATAATGTCACGCCGTTGCAACTTATTGCTCGAGCAATTACTTCCACCATGGGTGTTATTCCTCTCTCTGGAGGTATCAATGTTGCCAAAGACGCATTTACCGCTTCTGTCAACTATGTGCTCACTGTCGCCAAGCCTCCTACGACAGATAAGTTTATGCAGTGGAGCAATGTGGCTTCTTCTCTGAGTGGAGTTATCCAGGATTATCAAGCCGCCCTCTCTGACTCATTTAAGAAGGTCATTGATACTCCGGTTGGCGATGCTGGTGGGATATATGATCAGCTTCATGGTGGCAGCTTTCTTGGAATCAGTCAGAACTTTACCCAGAGTGCTGTTCAGAAGCAGATGATTGACTCATTTACACTCTATTCGATTGGACTTGCTCTGCAGGCTCAGAAGATATTTGTTCTTCGTATGTCCAACATTCAGAGAAAGCATGATGATTCATCTGCTAGCTTTGCTGTTGATGCAGGCGACGGCACCTTTACCGAGTACTCCCTGATGCAAGCTGGTGGTAATGACAACGCGATTGTCATGCTTGACATTGGAGACAAGCTTTCCAACAAGTACTCCCTCCCCAAGGACCGCTGGCTGACTGATGTTGTTAAGTGCTGGGAAGGAAACGGAAAAAAGCAACTAGCCGATGGTTTTGGGGACTTCTTGCCTGTCGACCCAACTACTCCATGTCTATTAAACATGAATGTTTGTGACCTTCGGGCTGCAGAATGGGGAAGCAAAGGTATTATTGAGAGATGCCGGGATGCAGGTATTGATATTTAAGTTTGAAGTTTCTTTTTAGAACACTTTTTATTATAGATAACTTCTAACCACTATATAAGACCTTTTCGATTTCTTGTCTTCCCTAATAATATCCCTTCCTAAAGGTAGCAATCTGATTGTTAACTCCAGTAAGGTCTACCAAACTCTCCTTTAAATACTTCGCCTTTCTTTCAACTATTCCAGCCAATGCCTGGCGATCTCTGACATCTAGTAAACCTGACTGTCTTGCCACCCAGTCCAACAGATCTAGGAACGCACGTGCCAGTCCGATCTGCAATGCCAGTTGTGAATACGACGTTTCAGAGGGTCTTAGAACCAGGGATGGGAATGTAGAGTCCATCAAAAAGCCTGCCCAGTTCAGGGTATCCTGTAAGCAGCTGGGAGCTGGGAGATCAAAATGATGAACTAGGGCGAGACCAATATCAATCAGGTCTGGAGAGTGTGTGGATCGCCTGTCTTCATCCATTCCAGCAATGCTATTTTCAACCACAGAGAAGCCACAATTGATACGCAAGATGTGCAAAATATTACTTTTTAATTTTGTCGCTGTTCGATAAGGCGTCGTGACAGTATTCTCCAGAAGCGCGGCATGAGCAAACCACAAAGACAAAAGACTGGTAACTTCTAGGTCTTTCGCATCTTGGAGTGGCGGAAGAGGGATAAATGGTTGAGTGAGTGACAACTGGTCGTTTTTTGAACCAGATATCTCTATGTTATAGGCAAAGTCTTTTGTATCGGGCTGAAAAGCAATAGCACGACGCTGCTCTACAACACGCTCGGATGGAATGTTCCTTTCCTCACTCCGTGGATCTGCATATGTTCATAGGGTTGGCTCCGCTTTAGAAAGCCCATCAATCCAGGCACAGAGATGCTCAGTCTCACTCTGCGTAAATGCCCCAAACATTCTTCCTTTCCACCGCAGCTCGCGGATTAACAGACTACGACTACTCTTTCTCGGTCGGACCGGGAGAGGCGTTCGACAGGGCATTCAGGAAACCCCGACACCATGTCTGCTCATCCCAAGCTTTCAAATTCGGCTCCAGCCAATCAGCTAAAGACATGCCGCCAATGCGGGCTCGGCAGGCTGCGTGGATTTTTTTGCTTGTGATAGCCTTGAGGCGTATCATTTCAAAGACCCTGGACTTCGTAGAATTAAGACTGTAAGTTGAGTCCCCAGTTGCGGTTGTTGTATCCCGACTGAGCGTTTGAGAGAGGAGACCCAGCATGGACACGTCGCCAGACATCCTAAATTGACTCATTTCTCTCTTGAACTAGATTCATATACTAGCCTTTCTTATATGACTTATACGCTCTAAATTAAACCATATACTATTCATGAATCTCTCACCATA
The DNA here is from genome assembly GCA_013266175.1 of Fusarium gaditjirri. Lineage (NCBI taxonomy): Eukaryota > Fungi > Ascomycota > Sordariomycetes > Hypocreales > Nectriaceae > Fusarium > Fusarium gaditjirri. The sequence continues at coordinate 17,890 of JABFAI010000281.1, forward strand.
CTACTACACTTTCTACAAGCTATAAGGTTCTGAATGTCGTAATTAAAATACAAGAATATTTCCTGCTTCTCAGCCTTCATTAAACCGCAAAGGGCCGATATCGCACATCTCGATGGGCTACTCGGAGATTCGATCATACCCTAGGAACTACCTCTCAGCTTTATTCGGACAACCATATTCGCAATTGTCCCCCTGTTTATCCTAATAAGCTAAATACTTCAATGGTGTTAATGCATTTGTGAGAAAGTTCACACCGAAAACAAATAACCCTGTCTAACATCCCGGAAGATATATGCCAAGCCAACAGCGGAGGAAACAGGGTTAGGCTCACCCTGAACATTCAGACACCCAACAATCGAAAATCTCACCCTAAAGAACATTGTGCATACGATGTGACATAAGGACCGCTCTGACGTGCTGAGAAGACTGATGGTGCAATCCTTGGCTATCGGGTCATCAAAGCGGGGGAACTAAGCGCTCGTCTATGTTCAGTCGAAAACTCACCAGTGAAGAAAATATTACTGCTATTCCCTTGACTTGACTATTGAATACCAAACACTCGTTTTCGGGACATCGTGATGAAGATCGATCAATCTCCCATTGCGAACTTGGAGCTTGCAGTGAATATACCAGCGCAAGACGTTAGCCGCAGCAATGCATGCCCCACACAGACACAAGGGCCAGAAGATTCAGGTCCGGATGAACATCAGTATCCAAATCTCTCTAGAATCCGGACTTTTCTTCTCGTAGCCGTTATATCCATCACGGCCCTTCTCACCGTAAGCACCATTTCTAGCCAAAGAATATATCCACTAACGAAGTGACAGGTTCTCAACTCTCAGTCCATCGTTATCATCCTCCCTGAGCTAGGAAATGCGATGCGAATACCCTCATCTCGCCAACAACTCGTTGTATCAATTTATAACATCTCCACAGGCAGCGTTATGCTCCTTTGGGGTCGTTTAGCAGACGTATATGGTCGACGGTTAGGTTTCTTGTCAGGATCAGTCATATTTACTTTATCAACACTATGTCTTCCATGGTCTCGCCATGAAATACCGTTCTATGTATTGAGAGCCGTGCAGGGAATGTCAGCTGCGGCTATTATGCCCTCTGGAATTGGTATTATGGCTTCTACCTTTGCACCCGGTCCCTCTCGAAATATGGGTTTCATCGCAATGTCTGCCATGGCATCATTGGGTTCTGTCGTGGGTAGCCTTCTAGGTGGCTTTGTAGGATCGACTCTTGGTTGGAAGTGGGTGTTCTGGATACCGGCTGCTGCATCAGCCTTTACAACTGCTACTGGCTGGTTTGTCACAGCTGGTCATACCACGAGAACCACTCCTCAGGGGACAACCGAGAATACTGAGAGCAGTAAGAAACTCTATGTCGACTGGATTGGGGGAGGTCTCATATCATCCAGCCTGACATTACTTCTTGTTGCCATCACGCAAGGAAATGTCTTCGGTTGGTCCACGCCGTGGATACCGCCGCTATTGGCTGTGTCTCTACTACTTCTAGGAGGCTTCATCTTCTATCAGCGCCGGTTGGAGATAGATACAGACCGTATACCTCTGATGCGTATGTCCATGTTCGCGAAGAAACAGTTTTCTGCACTATTTGTGCTGGTGGGTTGTTTCTACGCGTCTTTTAATGGGTTTCTTGTCTTTGTTACATACTTGTGAGTATCCTGTAGGGATTATGTCATTCATGTGCATCAAGCTGACCTGGCAAAACTACCAGAAGTACCAAGGACTGGGGGAGTTGCAGACGACACTTCGGTTTCTTCCTGCCGGGATATCAGGCTGTGAGTAAACTATTATGCTGAACTGGACTCATCAATTTTCTAACTTTGTCACGACAGTACTCATATCCTTTGCCGTGTTTCCAGCACTAAATCACCTCCCTTATTTCATCGTTCTTGTTGTTGGCCTTTCATGCAGCGTTGCATCCCCATTCCTCTTCGCAATACCATCAATTCCGCCAAGTACTACTTATTGGGCATGGGGATTCCCTGCTATGTGCCTCTGTATGAGCGTTGAAATTGTTTGGCCTGTGTTTAGTCTGCTTACTGCTAAGTCTTTACCGCAAGAAGATCAATCTCTTGGTGGTGGCCTTCTTCAAACGGTGAACAATGTCGGCCGTGCTTTGGGATTGGCAATTGCAACGGCTATACAAACTGCTATTGCTGGGGATATCAATAATGAACGAGGATCGAATATATACTTAGACGGATTGAGAGCTGCTCAGTGGTTTAACTTTACACTGGCCGTTACTGGGATATTACTAGCTTTAGTCTTCTTTAGAGGCTTGGATAAGTCATGAATTTAGAGTTTCATCGCTCAGTAGACCTTACAGGAATGAAGCCCAGTCTCAATTCACATCTACCTCCAGTCAAGCTATAATAGTATCATCTACTTAATGAAGGACTTGATAGGATGGTACTTACTGACCACATTAATAAAAGTAATATTTATCACTATTTCCCTAAAAAATCGGATTATTTGTATAGCTAGTTCAGGGTAGACCAGGTGTACTTGCTTGCACCAAGCAACCGCCCCCATCAGATCATTCATACATCTTCACATAAGGAACATGAACTGCCTGATACTGAGACGTGTGTGGACCAAAGTGACACTTCCAGTAGGTCCGATACTGGTTAGATGTCTTGGTCAGACCATCCTTCTTCTCCTTCTTGCTGGTCATCTTGGTACAAGGCATATGAATGTCAATGGTGCTCCATCGCTGGTAAGCCACGGTGCCATACTCCATCTTCCAACGACCATTTGTCAGGGTGAAATCCTTCAACTGAGAGTCTGTTGCCCGAATGAGCCAGAAGTAGACCTTGACTGCCTCAGCTAGCTCTTTCTTAATGCTATCCTGGATCGAGATGAGACCATTTCTCACATAATAGCCACTTTGGTCAGTGTTGTCAAACTCACCCTGATTGACCTTCTCCCAGTCAATTGCCAACATCCTAGTGATCAGTTCATGGAGGGCTTTGGAATCCGCCAGATATTCAGTGGCAAACGACTTCAGAGGCGCAAGCTCAGTGGCAACCTTCTTAGAAGTAGTTGACATCCCATTAACGACAGGCATAAACTTGAAGACATCCTTGGCGACTTTGATCTCGTTGTTCTGAATTCTGCTGACCATTTCATTGGCTGGAGGGATATAAGCCCAATTTGATCTGAGTTTGTTGACGTCGGCTAATAAACCGCTAGCCTTGGCGTTGAAGCTGAATATCTGCCTAGCTGTACTGAGTTTGTCGGATAGATTGATAACGGTTTGGACATTTGTCATGAACCTTCAGATATTAGGCCGATTAGGCCCGCAGTAGTCCAGGCCAGTGCATATTGCGTCGTAATAGCCGCTAAGGGTAGGTTCAGCGTCGTTAAACGCTTCTTTGACCCCATCTGTAGCTGTCATAACATAGCCAGTGGACTTTGTGATGAGGTCGAGGTTGTCCCTCCAGCCGTTGAGGATGGGGATGATGAGGCCAAGAAGAAGTTTGTAGGAGGCAATGAGGTAATTACTAAAGACAGCATAAATTTGTTCTGAGTTACAAACACCTGTAACCCGACAGGGATGGATCACAATGATCATGGCACGGAAGGTTCAGCGGGCCATCTGATAAATGTCAGTCAAGCCATGTGAGGTATAGAACGGAGGCGTACATCAGCCACTAGGGCGACTTTCCAGCCAGTCGCCTTGGGTTTGTTCAAGGTAGCATCACGAGTTTGCGAGTACTTGAGCCCTGCATCTGTCAAACACTAGGCTCTGTCAGCGCGAAGAAATTCGACTGCAACACATTGTAGCAATACCTTTTCCAGTGTCGCAGCCTGATCCAGATAGTAGCTATTTGCCACGTCAAAGTTACCTGCTGAGGAAGACGAAAACTTGCCCTCGGAGTTTAGAGTGCGCAGTTTAGTGAAGCAATTGCAAATAGGATCCCGGGCCTTGAGGAATTTGTTGCCAAGCGTTAGACCAAGGGCTTTACGGATTTGGTCGCAGACGTTGACCTTGATGTAGTTGAACTGAATGGAACGAACTTTCTTCTTTGATGTGACGATCTTGAAGCCGTTTGGTACAGTGATGGTAGTTTTACAGCCGTTATTGGCGCTGCCAGTACAGATATCGGTTAATCTGCTTTGCGCTGAAACCACATCACCCAGCAGCAACAACAATGGAGCAAAAATAAGGGAGAATTTCATCGTTGAGTGGACTTTGGAAGAATGTAGTACAGAGCCTAGATCTCACTGCCTACGGTGAACACCCTTAAATAGGTGATAGCGCTTCGTTGGCAATTCGAGACTTTCTCATGTCTGGTCACCGCCAGCCCACGAAGCTGAAGCGAGTGGCGTATGTAGCGCCTCCACCATAATCGATAGTCTCAAGAAAATTTTCAGCCCTTGGGAGCGGAAGTCACTCATAAGAGGATTCATTAAGCGATACGAGCTGCCAGATATTAGGTGGCGTCAGCCCTAATAGCCTAGCTAAGCCCCTTGCGACAGCGTCTTGACATTCTGCATGACTTTCTCGTGCTCATGACCATGTACGATAAATACGGCATACGATTTGGTTGTGAATAAAGTCTCGGCAAAGTAGAATGCCAAGACGGCTGGCGGTCTATACGGGGTCGAGAGCGTAACGACCATGGCAAACTGATTTCTTTTCAGCTGCCTCTCCTCTTAGTACATACCAAAGTCCTAAACTTGCAGCTTCCAGCTCGTGGCACGAGTACACATCAAAGTGGAAACAATGAATAAGCTTAAAGATAAACTTAGGGAATTGGTATGCCTCCACTTCACGGTCCCCTGAATTAGGGTGAGCCTTGTGAATGATGGCTGAACCCTGCTCGGACATCGTAGCAGACATAGAGCAATTCCTGGACTGTAGTCCTGTGAGTTGACTTATCTATCTCAGTTATTTAAACTAGAGAATTACAGATAATATTATATTCAATTACTAGGTTAGTAATTATTCTTTAAATATGAAAGAAAGATCATAGTACCTTTAATGCATCCCTTAGACAACAGCTAGCCCGATAATGGAGGCCTTTTTTAGGCCCGGACTCTTCTCCGTTTCTTCACGGAGGTTGATCTAAAATGCTACTCCGTATACGGTCTCGAAATGTTTAACCATGAGAACATTTTTTAATAATGATAATACTGACCTCTATAAATGCATATCCTCGAAGCAACAATAATTGTCTAAATAAGATGATACTCATGCATCAACTGGCCAATCTGTGATCCTTCCAATTTGTTGACAAGAAACCTTCGGATGCGTTCTGGCAGCCACGTCGCCAATTCCTTGCCATCTCGTAACTGACATATAGCATCAAGCAAAACTCTCACATCGTAAGTCGAGCCAAATACCTCAGGAACACCACGATCCACTCCAGTAAGCTGATACACCGCCTCCATAGCCGTACGAACGGAATACTCTGTAGTAAAAATGGTATCACGTGTCGTCTCTGAAAATTGCCCAAGGAAGGCAAAGTTCTCCGCCCCGGAGGGAACAATGTCGGGGCGATCACCTGCTTTTCGGGGCATGAAGAAAGATGTGACATATGGCATCATTACTGGAACGCATTTGGCGCCTTCAGCCGCAAGGACAGGGATATCGCTCTCTGGGACTCCCATGTGATATAGCCACTCTTGGGTGATCTCCTCGCCAGTGCAATCTTGCATAGGCTTCTTGACGTAGTCGCCGTTCTTCTCGACAAGAAGGCCGTAGACCCAAACAACAATCTGATCCTTGGGCTGGTTCTTGAAGTGAGGCTGACGATTGACCGTCCAGCTCATGATCCAGCTAGAATCCCGGACTGTGACAATACCTCCGGTTACGACTTTTCCGCTAAATGGGTCTCGCTTACAGATCTTCTGGATATACTCGGGAACTCGTTTGTCTAAAGTCGTGACAGTTGCTGACATCCACTTTGTTGCAGGGATGTTGTCGCAGAAAACCTCTGGGCGACCGAAGGAGGGGTCTTTGGCTGCAATGCGACGCCACAAGTCCCAGGCGGGAGCTGGACCATCATGAAGTTTAGCTGGGGTATGTTGATCGCCCAAGCCAGAGTTCTCCGTCAACGAACCAATAGTCATAAAGACGAGGTCGTTTACGCCCAGAGACTGGCCACCCTTCTCTCCGTCTCTGATCCAATGAATGAAAGTTGCAGTCTTTTTATGCTCTTCAATGTTAAAGTCAACATCTTGAACTTCGGTGTTATACTGAAATACGACGCCCTGTTCCTCGAGCCACTTATGCAACGGCAGCACAAGAGACTCATACTGATTGTACTTAGTGAATTTGAGGGTCGAAAAGTCAGGCATGCCTTTGATATGGTTGACAAAACGATGGAGGTACAGCTTCATCTCCAGCGCAGAGTGCCAGGTCTGGAAAGCAAACATAGTCTGCCAGTACAGCCAAAAGTTGCTCTTGAAGAAGTCTTCACCAAAGACTTCGTCAATGCGCTTATTCTCAACTTCAGCTCTTGTGGCAAGAAATAGCTTCGTCATCTCTGACTGGGCCTTTTCGGTCAGAGCAAACAGCTTCCCAGTCTCTGCATCTTGACCTTGATTGATCGTAGCGCGCTGGAGCGAGAAGTTCGGATCTCGCTTGTTGAGCCAATAGAACTCATCAAGAACACTGGCTCCCTCCTGCTCAATCGAGGGAACAGAACGGAATAGATCCCAGAGGCATTCGAAGTGAGACTCCATCTCGCGGCCACCACGAATGACGAACCCTTTCTCGGGTTCTTTGATGCCATCCAAGGCGCCCCCCGGAATCTTGAGTTCTTCAAGAATGGTGATGTTCTTTCCTGGCATTTGAGCATCGCGCACAAGGAATGCAGCTGTTGCGAGACCACCGAGGCCAGAGCCGACAATCCATGCCGTTTTGGACTCAATCCCTTCAGGCTTGAGTGGTCGCGCAAAGGCTTCATAATTTCCTTTGCTGTAATACATAGTGAATAGCTAATTGATGATTAAGATATTGCAATGTAGTGAAATTTATGTGTGATGAGTATATCATAAACAACTTGGCCAACCACGGCCAGCTCCTTTAATTTATCCTCATTTCTAGTTTGCGTGACGCAAGCAAATTCTTTCTCACGATATGATGTGATTGTTGAGAAGTCCGTTGGTGATTTGTTAGTGCCCGAGGTTTTGGTAGTGCAACCCGAACATCACATGTAATTCGCTTCTGACAGTGGGCCGACTTGATGCTTTCCAGAACATCGTGACTACGTCACAGTGGGTGGCACTGCAAGATAAGCTAGGCGAGTTGTCATAATCGGCTTATCGGCAATGGTAATCATCGTCCTTAGACTTTGCATGCCGTGTCGTGAATCACGAGCCTTGTTGAAATTTTTTGACCTTGCGCTAGCTCTATCGTTGCGTGATTATGACAGGTGATGGTTGTGGGTGGGTTTACAATTAGCGTTGTTATGGCTCACGGCACATTCCGTTCTGGTAAACTAATCGGAACTGTCAAATGCCGTGTCCCGATATCATTATTCAACAGTGTTAGATTTTCCCATTCACTATTGTCACCTACGAGACACAAAAAATAGCCATTCTTGCAACAGGAGACTAATTTACATTGAATTCAAAAGGAACAAGTGATGCAGGGTAATTATCCTGCAACAGGCCGCTCCCATACATGAGACTGTCTTCCCAATTGAAGCCACTCAATGCCTGATCGCCTTCGTCATCCGCTAGAGGATGTAAGAAGTCTGTTGTGACATGTATACTGACATCAGGGAGACCCTCTGTGGAAGGGTCAGAAGGATCAGTGGATAATCTGGTATTATGAATGATCGGGTCGAGAAGTTCCCATATCATAGACGGTGGGAAGTTAATGGTGGTATCAGCAGCACCGGCTTCAGGTGACTTTCCAATAACGAGTGATTGGAGTCGTTGGAGGCTTTCCAGCTGGAGATGACGGTTAGTAAACACCTGGTTCTCAGCGCTGGAACATACTTTGTGTGACATGCATGGCCAAGTCTTCGACACGCGTTGTAGCAATCTCTGTCCCTTGGCTAAATTCTGGCTGGCCTTGCAAGCAACCCTGGCATTCTTCACAAATTGGTAGAGCCATGGGATTGTTGATGTTGCTGCAACAGCTAGCCCGATGAGAGGATTGGATATCTCAATGTTCAAATCTTCGAATATTCCAACAAGCCAGAATACCCATCCAGAGTGAAAGAGTGCTTGATCCACGACCTGCTGTAGGAACAACCTGGACTGGCTCATACCTTTGTTGCGGCGTAAAGCCACCAAGTGAATGAAAGGGTGGTTCAGTAAGGCGAGAGATGCATGCAATACTAAATGCGTAGTCAACCATGGATTCCAATACTCACGGTGTGCCTGTATCTCGTCTGAAGTTCTTTTGAAAGGGAAGAGGCTCCTCATCAGATGTTTTTGATTGAACTGGGCCTCGTACTCAAAAAGAGCAAGATTGAGCTTGGAGTACGTAGACTCAGGCAGCCAGGGTATCTGAACCTCTCCACATCTGATTTCATGGAGATGGCAAGCGACTTGACTCCAGACTGCTATCATTCTCCCCACGTGCGTGTTGATTCCTAGGTCATCAGATGAACCAACAGCATTATCGAAGTCGGGTGCATTGAAATCGTTCGCATCTAGTGGAATTGGTGGTGGAGGCTCAACACTAGGAGGATCCTTCCGAGTCTGGTCGTGTGTTGGGGCCCGTGGCATGTGAGGGAAGAAGACGGCCTCAATCATGTAAATGCTCCAATAACATCTGTTCTCTTCTTCTGATTCCTGGTTGGGTATTGAGTTGCTTTTCCACAGATTCCAAATACTCTCTAGCCGAGTCGCTGTGCCAATGGACATCCATGCCTTGGGCAGATCACTCCCTATAAAACCATTAGTAAGATCCATCGATGGAAACTACATTGCGCTTCCCTGCAATATTTTTCAGTGCCATCATGCACAGAGCTTGAATAATCTCAACGTGGTGCTTTCCTTCAGCAGCAAGTCGCTGTATGGTAGTAGCCGCCGAGCTGCTGTAGTATTCAGATGCCTCTGCGTGCTTGGTCCGGAAGTATTGGTGAGTAGTGAACTCAAGCATGAGAGCTAGGAAGCTATAAAGAAAATATTGAGGAGCATTATTGAGTCTGCTTTCCAGGGTGGCGAGGTCAAACAATGGTAGAGGTTGAAGATGCACTGTCTGACTATAGACTTGTAGAAAGTGGGTTAATACATCTTGGGGCGGGTCAGATCTGTGATCAGAATTAGTGAAGGGTATGGTACGTGAGTAACAAAAAGAGTCGTACTGGAATTCTGAGAAAGAGACAGTTTGTCGTTCATTCGGAACATGCTGCCCAGTTAAGAAAGGGTTCCCATCCGGGCTCGTCGTTGAAGGAAGGGGTTGCGAAGGTCCAGAAGCCTGTGGTTCTTTATTCGTCTGAGAACTAACAGTGACTAATTATTATTTGTAGGTGTGTCGCTACGGGATTTTTGTTTACCTAAGTAATCCAGATAAGGACGCTATTTGCGATTCAAGAACCTGGACCCTGTCTTTAGTAGATTTCCTACAGCCTCGGTTAGACCAGGAATCTGAAATTGAATTATAGAAGCGTCTGACTTCTGAGCTTTCTGGGATTTAGTTGTGCTATCCTGCGACGAGCTGCCCCTTGCGGCGTACTTGCATGGCAGTTGAAGTCGCTCACAAAATGAGCAAATCGGTCGCTCCCCAGTGCACTTTGACTTCTTGCGGCTGCATTTATAAGTCAGATGACCAACTTCACTTCAAAATGACTCTGAACCTACCGACATGGCTCACAGGCCCGACGGCTCCGGCGAATCTGAGCACCTGATGTCATCAACGTAATGAGATGTTCGATTGTGTTGTAGGCGGAGGAGAAAAGAGTTCCGCGGAGTTTGGAATAAAAGTAGCACGTGAAATATGGGGTCTCACTGAGTTTTCACCAATCATACCTGCAAGCTTTTCCGTTTTTCATATTTAGCAAAAGACAGTTCCGCTCACATGAGCCTTCAAAAGCGTTGGTGATTGGTTTAAAATTGTTAAGACACTTCCTAGGAGATTCAAAAGTTCCGGCCTGACAGAAACGAGTATCGGCATAAGTAGAGCAATGCGTATGTTTAAGTTAGGTCTAAAATCACTTAATATTTAAATAAAGGCTCTTATTACTATTACTTTCCTAGTCACGTGATAAGCAAGCAACCGCTCTTCAACAATACGTCGCTATCACCTATAACCACCCTTTATTCTCCCAACATGGCAATTTCAGAAATGATGAAAGCTGTGGTTTTTGATGGCCCATATAAGATCTCTGTACAAGACAGGCCAGTTCCTCAAAGTATGGGTGATGTAATGGGATCATTATACACTTAACTAACAGCTGCAAGTCCAGAAACCTCAGGACATTATTGTGAAAGTGAACATGACTGCTTTGTGTGGGTCGTATGTATCATCTGACAAAGCGTCTCATGAATAGAGGGCTAACAAGATATCAGAGAACTACACTTGTACCGAGGCGTTGAACCAACAGAACCGAATTTCATCATGGGTCACGAATTTACAGGTACTGTTGTTGCCTTAGGCTCTGAGGTTAAGACCGTGAAGATTGGAGACAAAGTCGTCTCCCCCTTTACAGCCTCTTGGTGAGATTCCCTGCAGTTATCTTTTTGGGACGAGGGCCTTTCATATACAATTACTAACATTACACAGTGGCGAGTGCTACTACTGTCAGAATGGTGGCTCAGCAAGATGCGTCAAGAGCCAAGCCCTTGGTTCTCCCAACCTCGATGGAGCTCAAGCGGGATATGTCCGCGTACCATTCGCAGACGGGACTGTGATCAAGGCCCCTGAGGGAATCCACGACCAGGCCCTTATTCTAATGGCGGATATCTTCCCCACTGGTTATTTCGGTGTCCAGAGCGGAGTTGAGATGATGCCGAAGCTAGATCTGCGAGATTCAACTATCGTGGTGATTGGCTGTGGTCCCGTTGGACTATGTGCCGTTGTTGCTGCGGCAGTGCTAAAGCCAAAGCATCTATTTGCTGTGGATAGTGTTGGGAGCAGACTTGATCAGGCTGCGAAGCTTGGTGCCGAGCCTCTCAATTTCATGGAGGACAGAGACAAGATGATTGAACAGGTAAAGTCGGTTACCGATGGCAGAGGCGCTGATATAGTGGTGGAAGTGGTTGGGCTCTCACCAGCCCTTCGAACAGCATTTGACCTGGTTCGGTCGTTCGGTGCTATCAGTAGCATTGGTGTCCATAACGCAGAGGCATGTGTCATAATACTCCGTACAGCTATGGATTATATTAACATGCAAACAGATCCCTTGGTCAGGCAGTGACGCGTACAAGTGAGGCCCAACTTCTTATTGTACTAAACAGAGCTAATTGAACTTAGTAAAAATGTTCGTCTGCAAATGGGACGGTGCCCAGTAAGAAGCATCTTTTCTGAGGCAATGGAAGTCCTCAAGCAAGAACAGGATTCTCTCAGGTACAAAAACTCTTGAGACAAGATATGCTCAGAGTCCAGCTTGAACTAACTGAGAACAGCTTCTTATTCGACAACATTCTTCCTCTATCAGATGCAGTTCGAGGCTACGACCTGTTCAACGAGTCCAAGGTCCAGAAGGTTGTTTTCCAAGTCTGACGTTCATTTGGCCTCAGGCCCTATTACTGTCTCTTGTTTTCAATACTCTTTGGCAAGATAACTTGGGGAGGAAAAGTCTAAATTGTTAATTGTCTAATTCTATATTCTAGTTTGTTCTTGCCAGGACTGGTTGCTTAGTGAATTGTCCCCTCACTCCTGATTAACACTGCCAGTTCCAAAGAGCTCCATGTTAATTTGCTCATGTTCAACCCCCAAACTCTGTAGCTTATCTCTTGTTGCTACCATCCAAGAAGCAGGTCCACAAATAAAATATTGAGATTCCTTGTTTTCCAATTCTTCCTTCTTTGCTTGATACACAACATCAAGGTCTAATCGTCCCTGGAAATCATAGTCTTCGCCCTTCTTATCGTTTTGGGCCACGTTATTCAGCCAGATGAAAGTCTCGACGTTCTCGTGGCCTGCCGATACGCTGCGAACATGTGTGCGGAAAGCCATGTGCTGCGATGCTCGAGCTGCGTGGAGCCAGAGAATAGGTCTGTTTGCCATGTTCGATTGAGGCGAGCTGAGAACTGACTCGAGCATGGACATCAAAGGTGTAATGCCAACGCCCGCCGATATTAGAATGAGGGGTGTATTTGTCTTTGTATCATCTTCGATGTCAAGCCAGAATTCGCCACGAGGATATGTCATTTCAATCTCGTCTCCAACCTGATAGTGGCTGTGTAGGAGATTGGAAACAGTGCCGGGCAAAGGTTCGTCTTTTTTTTCCAGGTTGAATGTCTCCTTCTTAATACTAACTCGGTAGTAGTCACTGTGAGGTGCCTGACTCATGCTGTACTGGCGACATTGAAAGATGCCACCGAGCTCAGGTACATTGATTCGGAGGCTGACATACTGACCGGGACGGAATGGAGGCAAAGGTGTCTTGCCATCAGATGGGACCAGATAAAAGCTTGTGATGAGATCTGCTTCCTTCTCACGCTTAGAAATCTTGAATTTCCTCCAGCCGTCCCACTCGCTAGTCTCTTGATACAATTGCTTCTCGCGGTTGATAAAAATATTGGCTAGTAGGCCGTAGGCAGCCGTCCACGCATCAGCGATGTCAGCGGTGAGGGCATCGCCCAGTACTTCTCCAATGGCTTTGATAAGCTGCTCGCCAACAAGAGCATATTGATCTTCTGTAACCTTCAGACTGACATGTCTCTGGGCAATACGTTCTATTGTAGGTGCTAAGAATTCGGGCTTATCGATATAGGTGGCATACGCAAGCACAGTACCAGCCAGAGCTTTGGCTTGGGCACCATCGTGTTGATGGCTGAGGTTGAAGATGTTGCGGAGATCGGGGTAGGTGCCAATCAAGTTCTTGTAGAACAAGGATGTAATGGTCTCTCCATGAATCTTGAGTACAGGGGCTGTTGACTTGACAATGTCAACTTGGGAAGTTGTTAACGACATAACGGAGAATTGGTATGAAAGAAGAATAGGTTAATCTCTGACTGTGTGATGTGGAGGAATAGTGAGAAACGCCGGGCAGGCCTTGTTAATATACATAGCAGAAAGGGCACATTTTGCATTGTTCGTGCTTGTGAAGCCTAACTTTTGTCATCTTCGACCCCACAGGTTGATGCCAGGATGAAGCATGCTTTCTAAATTCAATTTTTATAGTGGGGCATTGTGAGATTTCCGCGGATTTGCTTTAAAAGAAGCCTTTAATACAATGATCCAACAAATCAGAGTCAAGTGAATCACGGCTTCTTGAGATTGAACTTTCCCGAAGGGGACTAGACTCCGATCATCCCTCAAAGCGATGAACCGGAGTTGTCGGGCAATTTGTCGGCTTAACTCGGTACCCAGGGGTCACGTGTGACGCTCCTCTGTCGCGTCAGACGTGACGCGAACTTTGTCCGGGAACTTTCGGGAAACAGCACCGAGCAGGGCCGAGTTGGATAAGTGTTACCCTACATACTTGCTCTACCATGTCATTAAACGCGTTTAATTACCTCCATCCTTTTAAAATGTCTAATCTAGATTACCTATCATTAGAAGTTAAACCATGGTCTTTAGGTAAACATAACTGGATTATATTTCCAAAGTTGGTTGTCACGTAAGCAGATGATACACAGTTGGACAGAAGCTGAATACTTATCACCTATGTTATTCAGCGTCTTGCAGCTTCTTAACTGGATCAAGAGCGCAAATTAATTCACTCAAACCGCAGTAACTACTCCGCAACAACAATTCTCAACCAATGCCATGCAGAGAACCCAGCTGACAAAGTCAAATCGCCATTATTCAGCAATGCTTACCTGGCTTAGTCACCAGTCATTCAGCCATCCAACCATGGAGATATTATAGAGACCCAATCAGACATGTTGGATTGAGCCAAAAGCCAATCTCGGCTATAATGCATCCTTCGTTTGGTGTTACGCAGCGTTTAGTCAGGTGAATGGCTGTCGCGGCTGGAAGACTAGGGGGTCTATTAAATCTATATAGCCTTTCTATTGAAGCGTCTTATTGCTAGTACACAACAACTGCATCACCTCGGTACCCTTCTCTTCTCAACGAGTAGCAACATGTTGTTTCGCTCTGTCCTAAGCCTGATCGCCCTCCCAGCTGTCGCTCTTGGCTCTTCTTTCACTGCAAAGACAATTGGGCAACTTCCTCTTGGCACATGGTTGGAGAATGTTGCTGTACGCTCTAATGGCGACCTCCTGGTAACGGAGCTCTGGCCCTCGGCGACTGTCTATACTGTCGTCAACCCATCAGACTGCAAGTCTGGTCTTGAAGAGCTGGTCACGTTTCCCTCTATTACCGGACTTCTTGGTATCGCCGAGGTACCTAAGAGCCCTGGAAAACCTGAGACCTTCATTGCTGTTGGCAGCGAAGCGACTGCCCTTAGCCACTTGACGCCAGGAACCTTTGAAGCTTGGGCTATCGAGTTTCCCAATCGACGACACCAGCCTAAGGTGAAGGTCAGAAAAATCAGCGACATGACCAAGAAGAGCGCTTTTCTCAACGGCGTTGCCGCTATCCCGGGCAGGTCAGATGCTGTCCTAGTGTCTGACTCTGTTGCTGGGTTCGTCGGGCGCCTGGACCTATCTACTGGTGTCTTTGACGATTCGGCATTTGTGTTCCCTGAGATGGCCCCTATATCAGATGGTGCTTTCGGAATTAATGGTATCAAGGTCCGCGATAACTACTTGTACTTCACAAATTCCAACGCTGTCAAGATATATCGCATTGCAATCACACCAGCTGGGTACCCGAAAAAGGGAGCCAAGCCTCAACTAGTCGCAGATCTTTCCAGCGGTGTTGGGTTCTTTGATGACTTCGAGTTTGACACGAATGGCAATATCTATGCCGCTACCAATTTTGACAACTCCATCGTCTTTGTTGATGTGAAGACTGGGAAATGGAGAACTGTCGTCGGGGGTATCCATGACATGACAGTTGCGGGTTCGACTGCTGCTGCATTTGGATATGGGAAGAAGGGGGAGAAGACCTTGTATGTTTCCACATCGGGTGCACTTGCAAAGCCTGTTGATGGAACCAAGACAGAGGGTGCCAAGGTTGTTGCTGTGAAGATTCGTTGATAAATTACTGATTTCTTCGACTTGAAGAGGTAAAGAACGATAGGAACTGGCCTTGAGACAGACTCAGGAGCGGGAAGTGCGTGCACTTGTTCTTTATACATATACTGTATCAAATACACTTCTTCAGAGCTTAGAAATACCAAGAATCTACGAAAAAGGCTCAATTCTGGACAAAAATCATTCATTGCATCTCGAAGTACCTTACAACTGTCATATAGTCAATCGCCGTTGTATGTTGCTCTTAAACCCACCAAAAACACATAAACACTGCTAGCCTTGGCACTCGGGCTCATGCTCTCTTTGGTAACTCTAGAGCTCTGACTCACTGACAGGACCAGCAAGCTTAGATCGATAAGCCATCTCGTCAGTGGCTTCAATGCCAGTAGCAACAGAGTAGTAAACCTTCGCCGGCCGGTTGAAGACGAAGCCAGGATGGGCAACCAAGAGGCAAAAGACCGCCACAACAATCAACCTGAAAACATCGGTCAGAATAAGCGATGGCAAGTTGAAAGAATAGACTCACACTCCTTCCAAAGCAATGAATAAGTCTTCATGCTTGATCAGCTCCCCTTGGTAACCCTCTTTGAGCTCATCGGCCCGGAAGACACAACGAGCCAAAGTAGCAAGGACTGCAATGGCGAGGAAGGCGAAGAACAGCTTGTCTCTTGACCCGAGATTTCGGGACTTCTTCGATCGTAGGTATCGAAACATGTAGTCACCGAACAAGAGGCTAAATGCAACCAGCATAATGACTTGCAGAATCAGTCCTGCCATGGCGACATCAACTCCAACCTGGCTAGCACCGGATGAGGACGCTGAGAGACCTCCCCCAGTACCTTGTAGGATCAACGAGATGATATCCATAGGTACAAATACCCACGCAAAGTATTTGGTGGGAAATCGAGCAAGGCTTGGCCCATAATGCTCAATACTGGACCGAGGTTAGTTAATTGGCGATACCTGCATAGTGACAAGTATACCTTTGGCCAAGTGTTACATATATTGCAGCACAGTAGAAAACAGGAGCTTGCGTGATAGCAACTGCACTGTGTCAGTACGCCCTGTGCCATAGACACCTTGAAGTACTTACTGATTTGGGTAATGAAGGCACCAAAACTCCACGGATTGACCCATAGCAGAATACGCGCTACATAGCCCGTGACTTCATGCGTGCAGCTCAGGATCATGCACCACATGAACCAGGGTGTTTTCCATTTGAAGCCCAAGTAGGCATGCGCGAAAGTCGCGAAGGTGAACAAAGCGGCAAAAGTAATGTTGGCAGGGAGTGAAGGCCGGTAACCATAAACGCTCATCTCGATAGGGCAGAGCTAATTAGATCGTTAGCGAATAACTTTAGCCAATACTAAAGCTTGTATGGCTTGCTCAGAGGTAGGAACCAGCTATGGACCGGATCTACTATGAGAAGATACGTACTTCCAAGGTACAGTTGGCCCTTGGCCCAAATATGACGAAGTTCCCCGTGTCGTTCATTGCGATAGAACCTAGGTTGAAGGTTGGAAGAGAGAAATAGGAAAAGCTGATGTTCGGAACCAGAATTCAAATCAAAAGATTACTGTAGGACTGTCACTATTACCTCGAGAGAGACTTTATCGGGATCTAACGTCCATTCTTATACTACTACAACTGATCTACAAAACACTGCCACTTTCGCATTCGCATGGGATCCTCGCTGAGGCCTCGACTTCACAGTCATGTAACTGTTTCAAAGGAATAAGCTCACCCTTAGCCTCCAATCAAAGGTTATGAAACAGGGAAGGGCAAAGGAATAAATCCCTGTGACTTGAGTTAAGGTTATGCACCTAAATTAGATTGATCTGGGTGCACTGATATGTACAGGTACTCATATCCAATCTATCCAAACTTGGCTGCGTGATAAAATGAAAACGGTCGTGGATTTACAGTATTGAAGGATTGACGGAAAAGGATCGACATCCCAGGCCACAGCTGGATATGGAAAATGGTAAGCGTTGCGGACCGGCCAATCTACTCCGAGGGTAGGTGACGCTAGTCAGAAAAAGTGCCATGGCTACCTTGGGTTACCTCAGCCTCCTAGACATATTCTACCTTGACTGGGAACAATAATGAGTTTTCTAGATACATGGATGGCATTTACATTACCGAAATGCCTAGACTTGGATTAATAATACTGCCGGAACGTTAAATAGACCGAAAAGTCTAGAGTGTCGCTTCGCCTCTGATGTTTAAGCATTCAGGCTATTATACCCCCCTTAACGTTTATTCTAAATCGGCATGAACCGCTGTTGTTCTTGCACTGCTACAGTCAAACATGATTGGCAGTCTCTAATAGCTTGATGGCTTGGTTTCTTTTAGATGACATATCAGATCTGCACAAGCTTTGGTTGGCCAAAGGCCAGTATGACGGAATTTCCCGTGTTTTCGACAACATGAATTTGTAACCGTTATGAATCCAGTCTGGCGGATCAACAAATTTGCTAAATGCATATCAGCGCCCACTGATATAGATCTATACCTGCAATAATCATTCAACAATTACATCGACCAATGATGATACTATCGGACCGAGGTGATCCGCAACTACACTGTAACAACAACGAGATACGCAGCGGCCGCTTAGACGGCTACTAGGCCTAAAAGTCAACCTTACGTCTGACAGGAACATTCTTGGCAGATACTGTGGACAGGCTGTGCATCGATCCATAACATGGGACACTTGCAGTGCTGATTGGCTCTCTCGCATGGCTAACTAGAAATAGCTTTGGTTTGGATAAGTCATCACCCCTCTCCACTTGAGGAGACCAGGGTATGTAAATTGGCTTCTGAGACTGCATGGATTCGGTCCTGTGCCGTTTTCATTGGATGGTTGGATAGCCCTATCAGCAACTGTGTAATATGGTTACATCCCGGACAATTACCAAGCCGTCATTCAGGTTATGCGGATGCGACAGAGGGAGGCCAACAGTTGTGTTGCCAGGCAGTGAGGCAATGAGGAAGCGACAGTGAAAAAAGAATTATTATTTGCCTAATTCGGATACCATTCGCCGATCAAAAATGTCTCGCAATTCGAAAACGAAAGATCCTGTATCTCTGTCTCCAACAGCAAATCTGCCATTGACACAGCCAACTGTAGACCCATCCGCACTCCAATCCTTCTCATCATTGCACCAACCCACCGTCTCTGATCGGCGGAAGTGGTTCTTTGTATCCCGGCAAAGAAAAGAGGCCAAATAAGTAAGAAACCTCCAGGGATCGGGTTGCTGCCAAGATGCATTGTCTGAGCAAAACTCTCAACCGTATTATCTTGAGCACGGTATCCAAGGTGATATGCAACGCTGTGGCAGATCCCGTCTGCCATTGCAGCTAGGACTTTGGCCGAGCTTTGCAATGCGTCTTTTTGTTCTGTAGTGCCGTGTTTGAGTGTAGCTATAATAATGGACTCATGAATCAAAAGTCTGACATTGCGGTAGCAATTCCATACACAAGCTATCCAAGGGTCTGTGTACATGTCGCGTTGTAGATCATATCTACTAGAAGGCACGCCATTAGGACCAATAGATCTGTAAGACTTATACACCCAGCTTGGCGGTAGCGTTTGCGCCCAGTCTTCGAAAAGATTATCGATCTTAAGAAGCCTGTCAGAAATCACAGCTGGGTCTGTGATATGCCGGTACTTGAGCTCAGCGCGGACACTAGCCAAGACCTCATTGATCTCGGAAAAGCGATTGACCGGGACAAGGTCGCTGTTTTGGCTTCTTTCGGCCCAGCTCGACCATTTTGAGATCTCAAAAGGTATGGGTTCTTGTAGCTGGTGGCACGTTGTGATCTGGTATCGGGTTAGTGGGTGCAGTCCACAAGCGGGAATCCGTCTTACCATGATGCGCCGCATCTGCATGAACATCTTCAAGCCAACCACGGTCTGGAACTGGGCTGCTCCACGCATTTCGATGCATCTTGAAGCAGCGATTATGTGTTGGCTGAGCGCCTTCAGTGAGCCAGTGTCTGCAAAAGCAATAGTCTAGTACGAATTAGTATGCCAAATTCGAGTGTAAAATAAGCGAGGCCGCACCTCAAAGGTCCCCATGAGCAACACTGCACCAAGCGTTTCATCAGACACTCTCTGAACGGGATCTTGCAGAGCAATCTGCAGCTGGCGAATGGCACTATCGTAAAGACGGAATGCTTCTGCCCGCCATTCTGACAGATTGCCGGCATTAGAAAGAGCCGCAAACCCCGCAGCCGCTACTGTCGTGCTGAGAAGCCCGAAAGAGGACTGTTGATTGCGTATGAGCCCAGGAAGAAATTCATGATTGTCCCTCAAAGGTAAGGTTTCTCCAGCACTAGTCATATCAAAAACGTACTGCTGCATGAAGAATGTAGCAGCTCTGTCCCGTGCTGGAGGAGATACAGGTCGTTTCCAGACTTGAGAGTCCAGAGTTGCTGCAGAGCTTGATGATGCTGTACTCGGTGCCCCAGCATTCTTTCTGGCAAGATCTGCAGTGGTTTGGTTGCGGAAGAACATTTTATTTTCCGAGGGCCCTGGGCATACCCATCCAGCCGTTTTGCACTGTGTGCATGATGGTGTTAGTTCATCGCACTGCTTCACGTTAGAGATACTATCGATAATGTCGAAATGAACCTCTATCTATGTTTACCTTTATTTTTCTCTTCTTGCAGGTCGCGCATCCACGGCTTGGCCTTCCAGTGTTGACCATGACTGATGAAAGCTCGACAGAATGAAACAATGGTCTTTCCAAATTTCCCAAATACAGATTGGGGATGCTAAGATGTGCAGAATATATATAAGGAATTTTATTAATCCGCTGGCTTCAGGTTAGAGTTTCACCAAACCCCAGTCGCCGAGCCTTGTAATGTGACGTACCATTGCATTGTCGCCCATTCTAGGTCCTGGTAGAATGGTGCTAATGGGATTAAAAGCATGCGCTTTTAGGCGAGAATGTCAAGACTGGCAATGCTACGATGTAACGGAGCGGGAGGAGGCGATGCAAGACCCCGGTCTTGCTGGTGGCCCACTAAAATTCGAGGAAAAAGTGGCTAAAATAGAAGCTGAATCACTATTAGTGATACGAAGCGACAGCCTGCTCGCATTCGCAGCCAGTGAGGATGATAAAAAAAAAGTGCGACAGCAGTCCGAGATGAAGGATCCGAACACAGCCTCAATATGATGTCTTGTTTTACTCAGGATGGAAATAATACTGTGGATTCCTGTTTTATTTTTCAATTTTGTATCCTCTAGTCGATGGCAGCCTTTTAATCATGCGTCATTTAGATCCGCAAATGCTATGAAATCTATGGCATCTTTCTACCTAATACTATACCGTCAGAGTCCAAAGTTCCCATATCTGAAAAGGAGCCAGTGAATATGTTGCAGGTCTGGGAGAGACTATCGTATTGCCAAATATCACAAAGGCCGTTCTTCATGCACAAACGGCCACAGTTGGCTTCAAGCAGGACATTGCTGGTATGCCTGTCGGGTTCTCTATCAATCTAGCCAAAGCCTATGTTGCCGTTGCACTCTTGATAGTCTCAAGGATAGCAGTAACGCGACCCAACCAGGAGACCCTCTTAAGGAGCACTGAACTGGGAAAAGGTCTCTGTGTCGTGGTTGCAAGCCCCGGATATCTAGAAGAACCACGAGTTAGAGTTCTCATCATCAACACAGTTCTCCCAGCATCCCTACTCATTGGTGGCGCCAGTTGTCGCGTAACCATGACTTAAAGCGTTGCCGCGATAGATTTGATTATCACAAAGGATCTCAGCAGTAGCTGAAGGCGTGGTGGATGCAGCAGTTGTTGTCTTGATTATGGAAGAGAATCTAGTCGTTGAAGCCTGGATAGTAGTAGTAGTATCGGCGGTAGCAATGGACTCAATTAAAGTGCTAGACTCCGTATCTGATCCAGTCTCAGAGCTAAGGAGTAAAGCACTAATCTCAGTAACACACGGCAGTATAGTAACAGATGCTGACAATGCTGACTGAGAGGCCACAGAAGAAGCCGTCTCCGTGGTACCAGGCGTGGTATGCGACTTACATGGGCTTATACTGACGCCAATAACGCTGAGGTAGACCAACGAGATAAGCTTGAACTAGGGGCAAGCCCTTACACCTTATTACACTATCGAATAATTTTTAATAAAGTTTAATGGCAATAGTTAGGTACAGGTTTTAGCCTCTAAAGAATCCTTTTTGTATTAAGATTGACCGTAAATAAATATGAAGTGTTGAAAGGGAGAAGCAATACTCGAAGTATTAAAATGGGAGAATATCTTCTAAATATCATTGAAATGCTGAGTAAGTCATGATAGTACTTCAATCCCACACAGGTTTATCGGACCCAAGTGGCTTTGGCATAATATCCCAGCCAACCTCTAGACCCTCAATCGTAGCACTGTGCCTGATGGACTTCATGGTACCAAAGCCGGTCTCCTGAACCTCGAAATACTCTTCAGGCACATCTTCAGGCTTTTCAAAGTCTTTCGCTTCAAAACCACTCGCTCCAGGGTACTGGCCGAGGCTTCTCAGATATTTCATCATGCCCGCCAATGAAACGTCGACTCTCCATGAACCGCCGTTGACAGCACGATGATACACAGCAGCCATGACGCCAACTGCAAGCATATAGCCACCTGAATGATCGAGGGCTTGGCAAGGTGTTGGGCGAGCAGACTCGCCCTTTCCAGCGTGTTGAGCTTCAGACACATTCATGCCTGAACATGTCTGCACCAACGAGTCGAATCCACGACGGCTTGACCATGGACCTTCAGGGCCAAAAGCAGACATATTGGCTACGATGATGTTTGGATTAATCTCCCTCAACTCATCTTGAGACAGTCCGTATGAGGCGAGACTCCCAGGTCGATAACCTTGAACAAACACATCGCAGTCCTTGAGAAGGCCAAGAAGTTGCTTTCGATCCTCGGAGTTGTGTATGTCGAGTTGGACAGTCTTTTTCCCGCGGCCAAATTCACGATCAACCCTCGGTAAGTCTGGAAGTGTTGGCGAGGTCACCCAAATCACCTCAGCTCCATGAGCCGCCAGGGTTTTGCCGCATAACGGTGCAGCAATCACGCGACTCATCTCAACAACCCGAAGACCTTGTAGGCACTTGAGATTCCCAGGCTGCATCCTGCTTGGCAGGCTGTTTGGAGGTGACTTGGACAGCTGCTTGATGCAGATAGGGAAGTTGCTAATAGCCTTGGACTGAGGTAGCTTATCCCACTGACGATATGAGCGCAGGGCATATATCGCCACTTTTCCCTCTACTGTTCCGCAGTTCTCCAAGTCAATGCTAGCCCAGTCCACAGTCTGCTCAGACACCTGTTTTCGAGTCGCACCAGCTTTTAGGCCAAGCAAGTCAAGAGTACCTTGAAAATGGTTTGGAAATCCATCATGGATTCGAACATGGCCATCTGAAGTCTTATGCAATCCACCGATAGCGCCGCCTGATGGAGGAGCCAGTTCGTCAGAAATGGTATACAATCTTTCGGACTTGTACTCTATGACAGCATGCTCGAGCGGTACCGTGACCGAAGGAACGCAGATATTGTTCCGCAAGGCATGGATCTGAGCAGCCGCCAACGCAGACAGCCCGATTGAGGCTTGTCCGAGAATTCCGATCTTGAATGACGAAGGAAGAGCTGGACTTTCTTCACCAGGAAGCCTGACAGATGCCAAGGACGTCTCGGGAAGATCAAGACCTGTCCAAACCTCCTTCAAGACATCAAATGATTTATAGTTTGTTCGATCAATACGTTGTTCGGTTTTGTTTGCATCGGGCAGAGTAACGTTGTTTAATTCTGAGGCTTGTTTAGGTTTCGGCATAATGGCGGGATATGGTGGAGTGATCGGCTGGAACATGGAAGCAGGTAAAAGCTTGAATATTTAAAATTATAAGTCAGACCTGGGAACAACAAGTGAATATACTTAGATTGGCTGTATTAGATGAAGGGTGAAGGAATGATGTAGGGACTTATCAGTTGTCACGGGCGCCCTTTATCGGCAACTTCTCGACCCACCCACTAGCCGGATACCCAATCACCTCATGTCATCACCACCCTCCCACAGTGAGCTTCCTCTTTTGCTAAATGAATAAACGAATAAACGACCTTAGTCTCTAACCACATGAGCAATAGAGGATAGAGGCTACTGTAATGGCCTTGAAGAGAAGCCCATAGTTGGGCTGTTAATGTCAGGTGCATGGATAAATGCCTCAATGGGCAAGAGGAGGACTGTACAACCTTGTGCTCTGGTATATGAATTTATAACGCCTTTTGGTATCTATGATAAATATGATTTATTGCAGTATTGAGTATATATATATATATATTTATCTATTATATTTATCTAAGGAGAAAACTGAGAACGGGTTTACGGGCTATTAGAGTAAAGAAAGTCTCTTTATGCATTTTCAGTCTTTTAAGTGATATTGTACAGAATATAAGCCCTGTTACCTTAGGCCCTAATTGTAAGTGCCCTACGTTTTTGGGCCTTTTGGCATAGTGGTTTTGTTTAATAAGTGATATCAAAGTCAGTTTCGCTTCATCTCTCTAATCCAACAGTGCATTGTATCGGCCAAGTAAGTGCAGCTAGCTAATGTTTTAGAGTCTCCGAATCTGTCTATTCCAATAGACATATTTCGCTAAACGCTTTGTATTCATATTATATTCATCATATTAACTGGTGACCTCTATCTATGATCAATAATCGTCATCTTTGCTAATTGTATGAGCCATTGATAAAACTTGATCCCATGTTGTACTGTAATTATGCCCCCACTTTAACTCGGAACAATTCCACACCCGGAAAGTGGGCATCTAGTCTAAGCCTCCTTGCCAATTTCGGATTGCCACCAGCTTCCGCCTCAATCAATTACTTCATTCTAATTAAGTTCTCTGCAACAACTCTTGAATATGTAATAATTAACGGGTGGCAGATCCGGGCTCTGGCCTGTGGATGACGAAGTCGTAGTCGATGAGGGAGTATAAAGTCATCAAAGAGTTACGCCATGTAAAGCAATCAACACTCATATCGAGCCATTACTTTATCATAATTCTCCTCGCTCTTGAACATCTCATCTGCCAACAAGCGGCAATCTTTCCGAGTCGCTATGGCCTTGCTAGCTGGACACATAGCTTTAATGCTTTCAATATTCCTATATTTTAGCACCCTATCAGCTTTAACAAGTAGATGATTGCAAGCACGTATAAGGACATTTACGCGCGTATCCATGATCTCGGATCATTATCTTATCACTACCAATGGCCTCAAAAGTTAGCACACCGAGAAAAATAGCATCTATGATGATTAGGTTACTATGAAGTTCGTTGCCTAGTGCGAAAATTTCTCCCTTGAATCGCTTTAACAAACCAAGCTAGCGCATGTGGCGAATGGACAAGCTCGGCGAACTTTGTGCTCTGCCAGCGAAATGCCGAAGCTAAAACACAACGGGCCCCTCGCCTTTTCACTCCACAATTCTCGCTCTTTATCCTTCAATCACTGCAACCTTACAGATCCAGAAATAGGCGATTGAGCCAACTTTCAGCCTCACATGGGTTCTTCAAGCCTCAGCCCTGAGCCGCTATCCTTACAAAGACCCCAATTGCAATCTCAACTCCAACAGCAGCCGAGCACCCAACGGTCACGAGGCGGATGCCAGACGTGTCGCGTGAAAAAGGTCAAATGCGACGAGACGCGACCAATTTGCCGACGATGCATCCGCCTGGGATTTACCTGCGACTATACGCGACTCCCTCGCAAAAAGTACACCAGGCGCGTTATCGCTTCCCCTGCTGCATCTGCATCATCTCCCGCAAACTTAGCCGCCAGCGGAGATGCGGCGTCAACGCCTAGCACCAGTTTCACCACCCCTGGTGATCATTCATATTCTGGGGAGGCTTACTCCGGAGGCTTCGAGGGCGGACCGTTATCCGATACTCAGAGTGCAGATGTCAGTCTACCACCACCGAATACCATTTCCATTTCCGACGACGGCCTTGCACTTGACCTCTCACCCGACTGTGCCGCTATCTTGTACCCTTCCGATCACTCGGCAATCCACTTCTTCCGATTTGTCCTCCCAGGCATGGTTGGTACGCGGATATCTATGCACAGCGGGCCTGGGCTGGTCTGGAAGTTGGCTCAGCAGAGCCCCATGGTTCTTCACATGGTCTGCGCAGTCAGCGGCCAGTCCTGGTCTGAGAAGACAACTGGTTCTGAATCAGATGCTGAGTTTAGACGACTGAGAGCTATCCAACACTATAGGGATGGACTACAGATGCTGGCTACGGCTACACAGATCCCCAGTGAGATCACTTACCTGCCACCCGTCCTAGCTACCTTGTGGCTCATGCTCTTGTATGAAGTCAAGTTTGGAGATGGCTGCGGTAGTGGCTTTGATGCACATCTGCGAGGCGCCACCACAATATTACTCGGCCGATCGCAAGCCAACGGCAGCCCAAGTAGTGAGCACCATATACCACATACCATTGAAGCTGAGGGCTTTTGCGCTGTCTCCTGCAAGATCCTCATATGGCTCTCCCATGCCGATGGCGGAAGTGTTCTGAATGGCTTTGGTGGGGCATTCAACAACCTTCTGGGAGAGTCTTCACTGTCCATGTCCGATATTGAAGCACAGAATCGCTTGGAGCGTGCCAGGAAATTACAGAAGCGATCTGTTCTTGCCAACTATGACTTGTGGGGAAGGTCGTATCCCCAGACAGAGCTGCTGGAGGATTTACAGTGTACTGAACTTTCCTGCTTCGATGCTGAGTCCGCTCAACTGAAGTTTATGGTTGGTGCTCTAGCTGCAGCTGAGTATCGTGACGATGTCCCCCACGATTCATGGAGACAATCTGTCGCAGGTGCCATCCACAGCGTTAGATATAGATATGGAGAGCTGATAAGCGTGGCTAACCGCATCGAACTACCCGACGATGGACCCCATAGGCGGTTCGTAATGGAGATGCAGTCAGTTGTAGCCTGCTTTCACGCCATCTTTGTTTGCTTTCTCCGTATCACTCATGGCAATAAGGCAATATCATCAGAGCAACGTGAGGCCATGAAAGAGATCATGTCACTAGCCTTCAAGGTTTATCGAGATCAAGGAGAAACAGGTCTAGCACGGCTGGGCTGGCCATTATTCGTGGTGGCAATCGAGTCAGACGATATACTACATAGGTCATGGGTACTGGAGCGGTTCAGCGAGCTGGTATCCCACGGTGTGAACTACCGGCAAGCTTACCATGCTATACGGGTTGTTATCGCAGGTCGGCCACTGGATGAACGGACAGCAGGATATTTCGAAGTGTTTCGCGTCGAGTCCTTTCCGCGGTTTCTGCTTTGCCAGGGCTGCTGATAAGATATTCCATAGTAGAAATTATAGAATTGCCGATCGGCTCTTGAATTAGCCGATTGAATTTTTCAAGTCTAGACCATTCTCCTCACATTTGCCTCCTTCACCCCGCATTCTGCACTCCAGATCCCCTCCAGATCCCCCAGTAACCAAACACTCGGGATGAGATATGCAGGCTGGGTGAGATACGACCAGTCCCAATAAGGAGGCAACTATTGTTAAGCTACCTGGTCTCAAGATTGTGGCGTTTCTATCTATCTCTGCTACCAAGATCTCATTTGATACTTAAACTTCAAGATAGAACAGCCTTCAATGTCCTCCATTCAGACTCTCCAGCTCTCTGCTTTTACCTGCCCTTTGCCTCTACTCTAACAATATCCACAATCGCCATCACCATGTGGTCTCCAACCGGTATCATTGGGCCCTTGCAGCCCAACTCGAGTCGACTTACAGTCATGCTCCTCGTTGCAAGCGCCGCAGTCTACGCGACAACTGCCGGTTACGACGCGGCGCTCATGAGCGGAATCAACATCATACCCTCCTACACCGAGTTTCTAAACCTCAACACTACTACCCGTGCTTTGAACGTATCTGCCAACTTCATTGGATGGGGCATTGCATCCCTGACCATGGGTCCCGTCGTCAACGCGATTGGCCGCAAGAACTCCATCTTGGTGGCTCTTTTGACCAAGCTTTTCAGCATTGGATTGGTTGCTGGCTCCCAAAACTTTGCCATGTTCCTTTCTGGTCGAATCATCTTGGGTGTTGCTTCTGGGCTTTCAAGCATTGCCGGTTCAACGTAAACATACCCTCTGTCCTGCGTAACTTGTTGCCTTGGCTAACCCTCTCTTCAATACAGGTGGCTCGCCGAGACTCTTCCACCCAAGATTCGTGGGCTCGGTCTAAGCATTACCTTCTCCGTCTACTACGTCGGTGCCCTGATCTCTGCAGGCATCACCTATCGTACCGCCGAAATCTCCGGAGAGTGGTCCTGGCGTCTTCCTATTCTTCTACAGAGCATGTTCTCCTTGATATGCATCATCTGCCTCTTCCTGACTCCCGAATCACCCCGATGGCTTTCCCATCAAGATAGGATGGATGAAGCCCTTCAAGTCATAGCGTCAATTGTGGCTAATGGGGACCAGTCAGACGAGGAGGTCCGTCAGCAATATCAGAGCGTGGTCGATAGCAGAGAAAGAGAGCGAGCCGAAGGCAAGACTGCATCATATACTGAACTTTTCGCGACTCGCTCCGCTCGCAGACGACTCATGCTTGCAGTTTCGGTAGCTGTCATTGTCATGGCAAGCGGTAGGTCCCAGATTGGCAAGCTATTAGTTTATGTATACTGACTGCAATAGGAAATAACATTGCATCGTTTTTCCTCGGAGACATGCTTACGAACGCTGGCATCACTGATAGGACTACGCAGCTACAGATAGTATGTCAGGTTATTCCAGTCACCATTATGTGTTGCTAACTGCATCTAGAACATTGTACTACAGTCTTGGTGCCTTGTCTGTGCAATGATAGGGACGTTTCTAATGGATAGAGCTGGCCGAAAGACTCTCTGTCTCTCTGCCTGCGTCGGAATGACCATCTTGATGTTTGTTATTGGTGCACTGACGAAGAGTAAGCTGCGCCAGACCTTGAACATATTCAGAAGCTAAAACTTTCATAGCTTTCAGCACTAGCCAAGACCTCGCTGGGATCTATGGTACTGTCGCTTGTATCTTCCTCTTTATGGGCGCATACAGTGTTGGCATCACTCCTATTACGCAACTGTACCCTCCAGAGGTTCTTAGCTACTCTATCCGTACTAACGGAATGGCTATATGGGCTGGAACGATTGCGATATTTGCGTAAGATGCCCTTCAATGCCCACTACTTGGACCATGGCTGACAGCAACAACAGTATTGGAACCACCCTTGTGTTCCCCATTGCACTTGAGGCTATCTCTTGGCGACTATACTTCATCATAGGAGCTTGGGATGTCCTAGAGACCATCTTCGTTGCTGTATTTTGGGTCGAAACAAAAGGACTGTCTCTCGAGGAGATTGACGAGTTGTTTGAGGGTGTCGTTTATAACGGCCATGGAGTTGCCGAGGTTCGTGAAGATGGGAGTATGACTAAGGATCAAGATGGAAAGGATCGATCTGTCTCTATTACGCGCTCGGTCACGGAGTAGTCTTTTAGAACAAGGCTTGCATTGCAATGTTGCTGGCTTCATCGGTGCATTCAATAACCCCGTCTATTCATTTGCTTTAGCTTGAACGTTATTCAATTAAATGCCATCACTAAAACTAAACGTGGTCACCTACTTTCCAGCTACGGCGGTCGATGTTGCAGTGAAGCGTCCGTAGAGACAGTGGCGGTCCAAAGGGTAAGCATAACCAAAGGCCAGGATTCCAAGTTTGCAGCCGCACGTTGGGCTGCTGTTGTCTTCGACAGCATACAACAAACAATTTCTACTGTATTCAATAACAAGTTTGAAGTTGCCTAAATTGTGTACGGTGATTATAGGCTCTCAGCTATGGGTCTCAGTGGCGTCCGAGTGCATATCTATCTCATCTTTCTTAGGGTTAGTGAACTTTATAATATGCATACGTTGTCTTGAGGAACCGTCCAATAAATTTAATACGTAGCAGGCGCACATCAATCTACTTCTCCCGACCAAGTAGCCATCCCAAACCATCAGCTGCGTCCTTGGCAAACCTGGCGCTTGCACTATGAGTCGGGTAATCATACCAAAATACATGCGGCAAACCCTCGTACACAACCGTCTTGGTTTCAACGCCACTCTCGAGTCGAAGTTCCCTCTCATAGATCAATGCCTCATCTCTCAACAAGTCAGCCCCACAGATCTGGAAGAATGTTCGGGGCAGTCCTCTATGTCCAGTTGGCCAAAGCAGAGGGTTCCAAAGTGGCGAACTAAAGTCAGGTTCGACAGCCTTATCATAAACCTCACTAGACTTTGCATTAAGAGCCATACCATCCTTCATTTGTTCTCTACTATTGTAAAGAGGCTTATACTTGTCAGTCAGTGCTTGTGGCATCAGAGCAGGCGGAATGCAGTGGTAAAGTCCAGTGATTGGAGGCGAGAGCTTTTCATCCCGAGCTTTGTGAGCCAAGGGGATACTAAGATGCGAGCCAGCCGAAGACCCACCAAAGACAAAGCCACACGCTGGGTCAGCCTGGAGAGTGGCCGCGTTCTTGGACAACTATTTACAGCATGTGCTTAGCAAAAGAAGTCTCCTTGAAACAATTGACTTACCCAGATGAGAGCGTCCCAGCAATCGTTATATGCCACAGGAAACTTGACTTCTGGAGAAAGCCGGTACTCCAAGCTCACCGCGACACAATCGTATCTCCGGACTGCTTCAACACAGGTTGGCATCTCCATCTCGGCGTTGCCCAGAATGAAGCCTCCGCCGTGAATAAGCACTACAAGAGGTCGATCCGTCTTCGACTCGTCAGTCTTGCAACGATAAACAAGCGCTCTGACTTTGAATCCGTCCCTGACAGGAATATGAATCTCTTCCTCAGACACCTCTTCTCGCATTTGCGAACGAAGAGCATCAGCATCCTGCTGGAAGAGACTGTCAAACTTGGCTCGTGTTTGCGCTAGCGTAAGATGCTCGGTATCACCAGTGAACCTCCCCTTTGTTCCATTTTCTATCATCTAGACAATTCTGGTTAGTGATTTTAAAAGTTGATCTCCAACAAGCATACTGTTTACTGACTTCTTGTAACTCATTGTCAATCGTCGCTGCTAAATGCCATGTTTCAGGCTTGTTGATATCGAAAGTCTCAACAGCCATGGCTGGGAAGTAGTACAGTGGCAGAACAAATCGAGATGGTAAGGCATAGAAACTTGGGTAAGTGCAACTTGTGAGGAGTCTCAGGCAAATTAATAGGTATCATTCTATTTTGGTTTTATTCAAGCTACTGCGGCTCGGTATGAAGCAACAGATTCGGTCTCTGTACTAATGGTCTAAGTAATTCAGGTAGTATCGGGTAAGTTCATCAAGCCGGTCGGCACTTTCAGCTGTTCGGTCGGTTAATTGAGCAGTTGAGTTGCGATAGCGGAATCAGATTAGTGAGTGGGTCAAGAGATGACCAATTCTGCGATCGGCTAATTCGCTCTCAGTGCATGGAATGCGTCCCTCTCTTTGCAGCTGAAATCGAGGGTGACCGAGAACAGACGCTGTTAGCCATTGTAGACACTTTGTCGGCTGGAAATGAATGATAGCCGATCGAGTTCCGTATCTGACCTCACAAAATTGCTCTTATATACAGAGTACCATTAAACCACGTCGCTTCCTTTCTGCATCCAGTTGTTGATTTCAATAACATATTTCCCGTTCCTAAGCGACAAGCCATCGGGTACACTTTAGCAATCATATATTCTGAGCAAAATGTCGTATACTGAAACAGAGCAACTGGAGTTATCGCAGCAGCTTGTGCTGGAGTACGTCTACAGACCTTTTGGCATGCCATCAAGTTTGAGTCACTCAACTAACAACGACAAATAGATGTGACCTGCTAGACCAGAGGTTTGCTGCTCTGAAGAAGTCGCTCGTTAAGTCTGAGAACAAACAGAAGGTGATAGAGTCATATGAGCCTCTGGTCAAGATTCTGCGCAAAGAAGTCGATCACATCGACAAACATGGACCTGCCCTGGTCCCGGAAATCGACTTTGACGACGTCCGAAAGAACGGTATGTGATCTCCCAATAAGCAAATCTGGTACCCTCGGGAGGTTCTGTTCTAACTTGCTGTAGGTGGAAATCTTCCTGATGACTTCACCAAGCTGGTCCACGAGCGGGGCTGCCTCATTCTTCGAAACGTCGTCAGTGAAGAGCAAGCGGTTAGCTGGGAGACGTCTCTGAAGGATTACACCCAGCGTCACCCAGGCGTAGGCGGTCACCCCCACCATAAGCCAGCAGCCTGGAACGTGTTCTGGACCAAAGCACAGATGGAGATGCGAACCCATCCAAGAGTCTTGGAAGCAATGAGATGCGTCTCCAGGCTATGGCACGTGTCTGATCCAACAATCCCTATTGACCTCGACAGTCAGGTCATTTATCCTGATCGAATCCGCATCCGCTATCCTAGCGATGATCCAGGACAATTTCCCTTGGAACCTCACATGGACAGCGGGGCGATCGAAAGATGGGAAGATGAAGAGTACCGAAAGAACTACGCAGCAATTTTTGAAGGCAACTGGCAAGACTGGGATGCATGGTCTGCAGATCATCGTGTCAAAGCCCAAAGTGATCTCTATCACACAGGAATAGCTTGCTCAGTATGGAGAAGCCTTCAAGGATGGCTGTCCCTTTCGAACACGCAGACTGGCGAGGGAACGTTGCGAGTACTGCCCAGCCTGAAGCTGTCTATGGCATATATCATGCTGAGACCATTGTTCCATACCGGAGAGTACAACGATTCTCTGCCCACGTTCCCAGGTGCCACTCCAGGTCAAACCCAGTTCTTCCCAACTGTTAAGGGCCACCCGGATCTCGACATCAAGCGAGCCATCGTCGGTATTCCTCCCGTTCGACCCGGCGATTATGTATTCTGGCACTGTGACCTGGTCCATGGCGTGGATCCCACGAACCCAGGGCTTGTCGATTCAAGTGTATCATATAACGCGTGTAATCCGCTGACTCCCTACAACATTGAGTCTCTCCTGACGACACGTGAAGCTTTCCAGAAAGGAGATGTTCCGATCGACTTCACGAGATCGCATGGTACCGGGGAAAGGGAATACGACCATGAAGATTGCGGAGCCAAGGTTGACAATATTCTTACCAAGGCTGGGCTTCAGGCAATGGGTCTTGAGAGGCTTGATACTGAAGAGGAGGGTTTGACACAGGGCCAGAAGGAGGTGCGTGAGATGGCTAACGGGAAGTTGGGACTATGATTGGGAAAGAGATAAAATTTGAATTGAAATGATTGTGGCGACTTGCGTCTTCTTATTATAACCGTTTGATAATATTCCAAAAAGTCCAAAACACAACTACTCCCATACAACCGCTCTCTCGGGTGCAGGCGTCTGGTTGGCGGGGACGACTTGGGCGTCGGTGCTGTTCCATTCCGGTGTCTGGGGTCCTCCACTTCGGTACCAGTTTGTCTCGGGATCTCCAAGACATTCCCCCACGGTCACAGCTAAATAAGAATTATTCAGATAGGTCCCTGAGTAATAAGACGCTGAAAGCTTGCCTCTCTTTCCACTTTGAATCGTTGCCTCAATAATTCGAGGAAGGATGTTCTGAACAGTATTCTGATGAACGTCATGCATAAGAACAATGGAGCCGCCATTGTCAAGCCCAGCGTAGTATGAAGTTAAAGAGGGTTCGGCACCACCAAACGACGAGTACTGCCAGTCGTTGGTGTCGATATCAGCAATAATAACCTTGAAACCCAACTGACCTAGGATTCCAAGAGTTCGTGCGTTGAAGCTAAAATAGGGAGGGCGCATGTAAACAGGATACTTGCCGATGATGTTGATGAACTCATTGCTCAGGAGAGACATTTGCTGCTCAACGTCGAAATCGCTTAAGCCTGCGAGATCCGGATGGCCGTAGCTACATAACGTCAGTGACTGCAAGTTGAAGAGGTTGGCATTTTGGGTAAATACGTATGCGACGCGACCTGGTGACCTTCTTCGACCATTCTGTTAACAGTGTGTTGGTAGTCCATGATATTCCCTATGTTGTAACCATTGAGGAAGAACGTGGCCGGCATTCCAGCTGCAGCAAGCTGATCGAGTACAGAATCTGTGTACACGAATGGGCCGTCATCGAAAGTGAGGGCAATGGTGTTTGGCTGGGTGCAGCTATAAATAGCGAACCCAGCTGAAACCTCCCTCTTCTTCGGGTAAACCGGGATCAATAGTGCGGAGGTAAGATGGCATAAAGAAACCACTAGAACAAGACTGCGCATGGCGAAGATCTGATAAGAATAAAACAAATAAGATAATATGAGAAGATGAAAAGTCACAGATGAACCGCGATCTGCTTACTTTAAAGCTATTGTTATAACCTACCTATTTCCGCACCGGAGCAGCTGCATCTGTCGAGATTGGCCCAACAACAAATGCTCGTCATCGTGTATGCAAGGAGAAACAACCAACTCGATAAGGTTCTCGGGTCTCCAGAGCGACAAGGTCGTTTTTCGTACGCTAAAAATTAAGGTGGCTGCACTAGAGCACAGCACGATTGGCGGGACTTAAAAAAAAGATACGAAAATTGAGGTGAGACAGAATAATCTAAGAATCATTTATTGAAAAAGGACTTTTGCTTTTTTCTTAGACTCCGTGTTCGTATTTGCAGTCAAATTTGATGGCATTTTGTTTATTAAATTCATGTTGCTGAGAGGATGCGATGTCGATCTTTCTGTTGATTGAGGGGTTTTATCTGTCAAGTTAGTGACGTGACTTGTCGAGCCACATTTTTTGAATCACTGGTACCTTTATCAACAACACGAATGAGGATTGCCCTAACGGAACCATAGCTTCATTGGAAAAGACTGGGGATTTATCTCAGCGACTTCACGACACAAATAGGCCTCGCTGATGTATCGTGGAGAAGCAAGTAAACCGCGTTTAAATAATTGTCTCCTGGCAGGCAGGCAAAGAAGTATGCCGTTGCCATAGGCAATATTTATTCCTTCATAGGGCATATCGGATGCCTTTGTTGTCCCAGTCAGTTTCATCCAGACTGACTTGGCTCACTTGCTCAAAAACCCCTCCATTTGGGATAGCCTCAGCTCCATAATGCTGATCCCGCTTCTTATTCCATCTCGCCATTATCTGCCTCATAGATATAATAATGGCAATATTAAGCACGAAACAAGCAACCATTAGATTGAATGCAGTCTAAGAAAAATATCAGTACAGGGTCCTAATTTAGTAAATAAGTACTAGGAGCTCACGTCATAAGCAGGTGCTTCTCGCGCAATGAAGGTGAGTGGCCCAATGATGTATCCAACACAAAACCCAACAAAAAGCATTCCATTGACGGTAGCTTTCTTTGTATGCCCAGTGATATTACTGGAAACCAAACTGAGAATCGTCGGGAAGGTGCTTGCATGTCCGCCTATCAGCCAGAGCCCTCCAAGACGGCCCGTCTTGTTAGACTCTGGCAGGAGCTTTACCATTAAAACCCCAGCTAGAGATATTATATTAAGGAGAGCAATAGATAGGCATCGCGAGTTCTTGAAGGCCATCGAAATGACTACAGTCACCACAACAAAGAAGAGGAGAAACGCGCCGACTGACATGGAAAGAAGTTGAGTCTGGAACATGCTGTAACCGAAGTCCTTCACTATGATACTGCCGAACTGCAAACGAATTGATTAGTGACAATTCGAAGAGAATGTAGTAATATAATAGAGTGGACAGATGGGAAATGGCTGAGCAATTCTGCGTCACTTACCGCGGTCATACCACCTCCGGGGAGGGTTGAGAACACAGAGAGGAGAAAAAACAACCAAGACCGAGGGTCCATAAAGGCTTCCCTCATCTGAGCATGGTTCCATTCTCCTGTTTCAGCAGAATGCACTGCTCCCTGGACTCTTGCAAAAGCTAATTTCCTCTCGTCTTCATTTAGGAACCAAGCAGTTTGGGGATTCGTTGGCAGAAGCCACCAAACGATCAAGCCCCAGACGAAAGTCGCTGCTCCAAAGATAATAAATAGAAGCTGATATAATAGTTAGCATTTGCATTATTGAATGTCTCGCCTTACTCGAGCGCTCACATACCTGCCACTTCTTGATCGCACTGTCGATATGGGAGATACCATATGTAAGAACACCGCCTAATATATATGCCACACTGGCTCCACTATACCACAGACCATGACGCAGAGCATGCTCAGAGGACTTGTACCAAGTGGACGTGATAATGGTAAAGCCTGGGCCGATAGCAGCCTCGAAAGCCCCTAGTAAGATACGCAGGGCAGCAAGGCTAGCAAAGTTGTTACCGGCAGCCATGCACATCTCAATACCTGCCCAGATGAGACTAAAATGACCCAAAAATGTAAGCACATGGAGATAATTCAGAGACAAGAGAGAACACTCACACTGTAAAGACCACGACTTTCACTACAGGGAATTTGACCAAGAGAATGGAAGATAGAGGACTAGCTACAAGAAATCCGACGTAGAAGAAGCTCGAGACCCAAGAGTATTGAGTACCATTGAGGTTCTGCGACTTGGTTATTGCCGTTTACATCATGAATCATTGGGCGACTTACTGCATCCTCCAAGATACCCATAATTGATGTATAACCAAGGGATGTCTTGTCGAGATACTGGAAAAGGTACAGAATGAACATCAAGGGCATCAAGCTGTATGGGTGTCAGATCGTTGACAATGACAAAGTCATCAGTGACTTACTGCAAGTCAATCTTTCGAACCAGCTTTCGCTCCTCGGCAGGGGTCATTGTTAACGTCGAGTTTGCTTCCCTGGCACTTATACTGGTTGCAAGTTCAACTTGAGCTTTCTCTTCGTTAGAGAAGTCGGCATCTTTGTTCGAAACCATTCTGTGTGGCATGATGTTGACTAATTTAGTTGGACCACTGAAGTATGATAATCTACTAATCCTGGGGATGTTATGTTGCTCTTTATACATTGGTATTCTAATCCATCTACACGACAATGAATAATGATTGTCCCTCGGCATGACACTGTACGGCGAATACCCTCATCACCGACTAGTCCCCGTTCGTAACGCCAAGCTCAACTCTGGTCAAAGGGAGGAATGCTCCGGGTACATGTACCCGAGCTTGAAGGATTCCAATTGGCTGGGTACTCGTACCCGACTAGCATTGAGGACAGCCTCAAATGGTTGACCCACCGTGCTAAATGGGTACATGTACCCGAATCGAAGTTTATTTCTCCAGGTCTCTTATCCCTTTTGAGGGATTGGAGACAAATATATTTGGAAGCAAGAAACCCTCTCCATCCTATGTGTCAATTGCATACATTGAAATCTTGAATTATTACCTTGTTCTCAACATTACGGACCAATCACTCCTACAATACGACCATGGCCTCTAAGCTCCCCGACTACATGATTGTTCCTTGGACCCCCCCTCCACGACCTAGATATGTTTTTACGGGGGCCAACATCATCGACCCTGTTCAAGGCAGGATCTTGGGGAACGCAACTATCCATCTCCACGATGGGATCGTCAAATCTGTCAATGGCGATCCAGCAGAATGGAGCGACGATCCATCTGTTGTTATCATGGATCTGGCTGGGAAGTATGTTTGCCCAGGCTTAATAGACTGCCATGTTCATCTGGCAGCAGTTCCTGGAAAGAACGGTCTTGAAGAACTCAAGAAGATGAATCCCTCAGCTTCACTTCTACGGCAACCACAAGTCTGCAAATCTATGCTCGAGAGGGGGTTCACAACCGTGAGAGACTGTGGTGGTGCCTTGGCTCCTCTCAAGCAAGCTATTGAGGACTACGTACATCCAGGCCCAAGGCTGTTCATCTCTGGGCGCGCATTATCACAGACAGGCGGTCACGGGGACTTCCGTGAACAACTGGACGAGCATGAGTGTTGTGGCGGAGCTACCCAAGGTATTGGCCGAGTCATTGACGGTGTACCGGACTGCCTGAAATATACTCGAGAGGAGCTTCGTCAAGGCGCCGACTTTATCAAGATCATGGGCGGTGGCGGTGTGGCTAGTCCAACAGATAAGGTCGAGCACATCCAGTTCTCAGACGAGGAGATCAAGGCTATTGTAACGGTTGCGTCTAATGCAGGTACATACGTGACATCTCATTCTTACACGCCCCAGGCAATTCAACAGGCAGTTAACCAGGGAGTCCTGGGTATCGAGCATGGAAACCTCATCGATAAAGAAACTGCTGAACTTATGGCTGCGAAGGGAGCTTTCCTGACCCCAACGCTGGTTATATATGCAACAACGGCCAAATTCGAACACTTTCTCCCGCCTGCCTCTGCACGGAAAAACAGAGAAGTGTTGGAGAAGGGATTACAAGCTATCAAGATTGCATCAGAAGCTGGAGTAACAGTCTGTTTTGGGACCGACCTCCTAGGCGAACTGCACTTTGCCCAGTCCCGAGAATTCGGTCTGCGATCGCAAGTGCAAAGTTCGCTTGAAGTTCTGCGCAGTGCAACCATCAACGCTGCTAGGATGCTGAGACAAGACAAGTTTTTGGGCCAAGTCGCCGCGGGTTTTGCTGCGGACCTACTCATTTTGAATGCGAATCCATTAGACGATATAACAGTCCTGGATACACCTGAGAAACATGTGTTAGCGACGATTAAGGATGGGCGAGTGCATGCGTCAAGATGGTCGGAATTGGAAACTTACTTTCGCCGAACTGTAAATATTGCTTAGTTTGTAGACTTGATCAAGAAATCGGGTATGCTCTTTATACACAGCAGCTATGACTTAATCCTGCAGGGTCATGAACTCTATATGTTTGTTTTGAAAAGTTGAACAGAAACCTACCAGTATTAGATTTATCGGTTTATAATAGATACAAGATTTGCAAGCGTCGGCCTTGGCGTGAAAATGTTCACCACGTGATCGTAGTTAGTTGTCAATTCATCTTTTTAGCCCCTCCTCCAAGTCGAATCTTTTATCACCCATCTATCCACAGCCATAACAGCTCCTTCTTACCCACTCCCCATGACTCTTTACCCACCTATAACTAATAATTTTCCCTTTAGTAAAATTCATCACTATTGTCACATTTCCTAAGCACGATGCCTTCTCAACGTCAGGCCCCATCAAGGAGACATCGCCCGCACGTCCCTGTAGATAAGCGAAAAAGGGCAATACGCGCGTGCCTTTCTTGTAGAGGAAGTAAGAAGAAGTGCGTCTTGACCTCGGTGGACCAATGCCAAGAGTGCACTAGGTATGGCCTTTCATGTACTTTCGAACCGGTTCGCAAAGATCCCACCAACAAGCTTCGCGAGGATGGATCGGGAATGCATAGGTAAGCCCTGATTGCATATTCAATGTTGCCTATGGAAGCCATACTTATTAGTCTTCTACCTTATAGGTCGGCGGTTTGGGATGAGGTGGCAATGGACGTCTTCCGAAGATTCCAGCTAAAGTTTCCTGATATCAGCCTCAGTTCAGAGCAATTTTCAGCTATTTCCACTCTTTTTGGGGAAGCTATCAAGGAGAAGGAGCTCTTTCTATTCCTAGAAAGCGATAGATCCATTAAGCAAGTACCCATAGCGCTGGAACAGGACCCTCGACCGAGAGTTGCCGTGGAGCTTAGAGAAAGTGACTCAGTGGTCGGTATGTAGGGAAGGTCCATTTTACTGCGCCGATTGGCTGACTTCACTATCAGAGAATTTGCCCTCGGCGTCTCACGCTAGCTTTTTAGCTGCGGTCTCGGAGACAATCCCACCAGTCCATTCAAAAGACCAGGACGTGTGTAATATCCTCGGAGCACCTCAAGCTGACCCTTTTGGGCATATGCTGACCTACTATACACAGGGCCCCTTAAACATGAGTAGCCTTGTTCATGAAGAACTCTCGTATTTGATCCAGGATATCATTGACCAGCTCCCTTCTCGCGAGGTTGCCGAAGCCCTTGTTGCTGTGTTTTACAAATTTTTAGGGGCTAATTGGTACTACTTTGATAAGAAGAGATTTCGATATCTTCTTGCTGAGCTGTATGCAGATAGGCTTGCTGCCCAGAAACTCCATTGTACTAATATCTGTCAAGTACTTCTGGTCTTGGCTCTGGCGAGTACATTCAGGCATTTGGTCGAGCCAGTCCAACTTGTGGATGCAGATCCAGACATTCCTGGGAGTCGACTCTTTTTCTATGCCACTAGGCTTATGCCAAGAGTTATTGCAGCTAATTCTGTCGAGAGTGTGATATGCTCCCTTTTGGCATCGCTATATCTGCTTGCCACCGACGAGATTGAGCATCACCATATATATCTGGGGTTGGCCTTGAATCAGGCAGTTGGCCTCTCAATGCACCGCGCAGTGGTGGATAGTGAAGAGACACCCGAAGCTCGAGAGATTAAAGTCCGAGTTTTTTGGACTGTCTACTGTATTGAACGGTAGGACAGTGTTCAATTAGTCGCGTCTTCATTAGAACTGACATCGTATACATAGTCTGACATCCGGTGTTACCGGCCTTCCAACCATGCTACAAGTCAAAGACATCAGTGCTCCCTTGCCTCAAAAGCAACAAGATCTAGACGCAGATAACTCCCAGGATGTGGATCGGCTAATTGCAATAACCAAGTTAACCATGGGGATGGACGAGATTATCAATTCAGGGTACGCATTAGCTTTTGTTGCGTAACAAGTGATAAATGCCACAGTAACTGATAAGAGTTCGCAGGCCTATTGATAAAAATGCGAGTACATATGAATGGGCGTTCTCCAAAATGGCATCGTTGAAACCGCCAGTTCCAGCCAGCGTCTTGGAGTCCCAAGCACCGTCTTTTCGCGCGGACGTCCACCAGCAAATACTATATAACATGCTCTGGATACACCTTGGCCGTGGAGCCACGTTACGACTTGTTCGACAATCACTTCAACCTGCATCTGCTTCAAGGGCTATGGATACTCAAGAGACATATCTCAGATCCCAGACATTGGTTGAGCAGTGCAAAGATGCAGCTACGACAATTATTAGCTGGATCACTCAGCTGCATCACAGGAACCTGCTAGCCAAATTCTCATTCACAGACTTCCATACATGCAGCTCCGCTATCATTGTACTTCTGTTGTACTCTGTACTTGACTCTACTCATGATTCATCGCCCATAACTCAAGGTATCAATGCCCTACAGTTTATGGCCGGGGGTAGCAGGTTGGCAATGAATGCTCTGCAGCTTATTGAGCGCCTGCAAGAAGCTGTTCATAAATCTATGGGCGTCAGTACCTCAGGTTCTGCTATTGGCCAACCGTCATTCTCTGAAATACAATTGAGCCAGGACTTTGGACAGAATGGGATGAATAATGTTGCTGGAAATATTTCCAGTGGTCCTTCTTATGACAGCGAGTCTGCCGTTGTGACTGTTGACCCAACCCTGTTTCCAGACTTAGAACCTTGGCTGCTGGAGTATTCTGATCAGTATCTCACTCTATTTGGATTTAATGGCTTTAGTTAACCTTAAATTTAAGGGTTATAAGACTTACATATAATTTCAATTTTTTATTTATTTTAACATAAATCTTTTTAGATCTTTAAAAAAAATCTTATCGCTAATTATGTTTGCCTTTTCAATCCGGGGTTATATAATTAACTCATTACTTATATGCTTATCTATGATAGTGTTAAAGGCAGGTGAGTTACAGTCGCTTAATTCTTGAAGCTGGGGACCACACACAGTCACTCGAGGCTTAGCAAAACACTAATACGAGGTTCCCGATTATTGAATCCCAAAGAGTTAATCATTGCCAACAATAGAAAAATGTCCGACAGGTTCTCGAGCTTGTGTCACCATATAATTCCAACCCTAGTATATGTCGCTTACCTGGCTCAGTGATTTGCTGCAGAAGACGAAAAGTCTGAACGCCTCAGCGCTTGCAAGCCTATCTGTAACACCTCGTATTGTTGATCGCCGTGCATGAGACTCCAGGTCACTGCAATTTTGCCCATGCTTGTATCTCACCGCCGGGCAGGTACAGTTATCCTAGTAGGCATTCCTTGCGTCTCGCTGCTCCAAGCATCGCATGTCCATGAAGTGTCACGCTGCGAGATGGAGTAAAAAAGACATAAATGAAACCTCTTCCTAGCTCCTTTCATCAAATATCTAAATCTTTTATCTCCAATTTATCTATTGTCTTGCGACAACTTGTTATTCTTTCTTCTGTATCCCCAAGGGCAACTCGAATCCATGCCAAACAACGATTCTAATGAGTCTGCAACAGTCTCGCAGACGATCACGCAGAAGATTCTGGATGTCTCCCCGACTTCCAGTAAGTTACAATCTGGTATAAGCCTTCTTCTAAGTTCGTCTAACACAATCAGTTCTAGAGGGCGGGGTCGAATGGAAAATCATAGACCACAAAACGGAAACACGGGACGACGTTGAGATCGTCACTGTAGAGCCCACTATCCAAGGCCCATACGTCCTTCTCAGGGTCCAGTTCAAGAAGCCCGACTCCCGCCATACTCTGGTTCATTGGTTCGCTGAGCGCGATATCCACCTAAAGAATGAGCAGAAATTGCTGTCGTACTGGGAAAAACAAGGAGGTCGTCAGAACGCCGTAGAGCTGCCTTCAGACGTTGTCCATCTTCTGCGGATTACCAAAGAAAAGGATGTAAAGAAGGATGAGGGGTATGGAACGAAAAAATACCTCGTCCAGTTTGTAGGATGCCCAGAGAGCGAGGCGAAATGGTGGTGGGCTTCTGGTGTTAAGGAAACGTATATTGAACTTGTTCAAGAATGGGCTCATCGTGCGAGCGTCTCTAACTGAGGTACGTATTGTATCTGTATAAGTATCTGGAGTTGAAGAAAGACAGATGAGAGCTATTCCAGAATCTGCAATATAAGCACTACTTGTATAAATACAATCTGCATTGCATACATAGAGTACATTGAATGCGACCAATCATAAGGCATTTAATATGCTGTTAGACACCTTGCTATATATCTTGATTATTACTCAGCCCAGTTTAATCCAAAACTCTTTCACGTTCTTGCCACAGACTTATATTATAGCACCTTTGCCCGACCAGTCGGTGAGTTTGACTACAATAAACTCACGTGGTAGCATAGTGAAATAGTTGTGCGACCAGGTGAACGGAGTTATATTGTTGCCGCGCTTACCTGCCAGGTTGAGCTGGACAAAGACCGCGGGGACTGTAGCATTATTCTCAACTTGGAGCTTCCAACCCCCAGAAGTCTTGTTCTTGAAGGCTGACGCGGTGATAGTCGCTTGCTCCATCGTGTTCAGCGCAGTGAAGTTGGCCGACTGCTTGACATCAACAGAATACCACGACGTGGTTGTCCAGTCCACGACATCCTTCTGTCTGGATAGCCAGTACGCGTTGCGACTGAGTACCTTCTCTCTATCATCGTCAACGAGGAGTAGGTGAAGCACGCCAACATCCTTTATCTTTTTGATTGAGCTACTTATATCACCAATTCTTTGAGATTTATGGGGCTCTGTGGTGCAGTGAAGTTTCTGGTGAGATATGGTTCCCCTTTAAATCCACCAAGTCGACATGAACTGAGCGCGGACTAGATTGATCAAGCGACTGATTGATGATCCAGATAAAACTCCTGAAGTAATCGAAGGCTACGTGTTCAACTCGATTGGCAGTCCTAGTGCCAAAATCTGATCCAGCAGGATGGAGATAGTAGTCAAATTGGTTCCAATGAAGACTCGGCCAGGCATTATTCAGCATCCAGTAGATCAGACCAGCGGTCGGAAATGAAGCGCTCCATTGGCTTGCCCAGCCCTCGTACTCTGAACGAGTTGTTTTATAATCCATCATCTGCGCCTTTCATCAGGTAGTCATATAGGGATGTAGGCTTGCCATAACGAGTGCACAGCGCCTTGTTGTAAATGGAGCGGTCTTAGAACTGTGAGGTATTCTGTGGCATGTGACAGAGGCCCTTGTTTGGCTTCGTCCACAAGTCCTTCATATCTTTGTCCGTCAGAAACCTGGAGGCTTCTTTGAGTAGGTGTTCCGACGCCAGCACCTAGATCGCTTCCGAATCCAAAAGAGGATCCAGACCTGTTGTCTGTCGGTTCTCTGTCAAACCAATAGACAGGTAGAACCCAATCATAAGGCCCCTCCTTCTTCAATCCGGAGGGGCCAAGGGCTTTT
The DNA here is from genome assembly GCA_013266175.1 of Fusarium gaditjirri. Taxonomy (NCBI): domain Eukaryota; kingdom Fungi; phylum Ascomycota; class Sordariomycetes; order Hypocreales; family Nectriaceae; genus Fusarium; species Fusarium gaditjirri. The sequence continues at coordinate 61,284 of JABFAI010000281.1, forward strand.
GGATAACCACGCTTCGCAGCCGAAGAGATGACGGGGACTTGCCATTCAGCATCATGTAAGCCATCAAGGTGTATCACCGTGGCCCGATCATCAGACCAAAAGTCGCCGCCCACCAAGAAAGCGATCAAACTCGGGTTAGTTTGCATCATGGCCGCCTCGAGGCGGATAGCATTCATACCCATATCGAGAACACAGCGCGCTATACATTCAAAACGTTGGGGGGCCCACCGTAGAAACACGTCGGTTGCATAGCCGCCACCTCTCATCTGGATTGGATAGCTGTTCATCTTAGACGAAATTTCGTTGTGTGGGTTCAGCTCGGATGAGACGGAACGGATGCCAAAACTGGTACGTGGGCTGATGTTTTAAGTCTCAATCGCGATAGAGTAGGTCAACTGGAACGATTATAGTGATTGTTTACCCCAAGCTGCTGGCCACCAAACTTGTGGATCTTGGATCTTTGCCGGAAGCTCAACCGTTGCTGACTCCTTGGCCCCGAGGTGAAAAGCTTTGGTAAGCACCTTAAGGTGTTTGCCGTCTGGAGCCTTGATCTCAGCTTTGGCCATAAAACTTTCAGGGTTTTCGCTCAGGCTTCGGGCCTGAGCCTTGACGGTGACATCTGCGTGGCGGTTTTTGTTTTGCGTGATGGGGAAATCCACGTCAACTAGCACGCTTACCGGACCCATAAAGACGTCGCCTGTCTGTTTGGTAGTGATGTCTCTCCACACTCCAGTGCCATGTATACTCAATAACCCCCGAATCCTCGCCCAATGGATCGCTGCGATGGGTAGACATGGTGGTAAAGCGCTATGACCAGGATAACTATATCCTATTAGCTTTACTCTAGGTTGAAAATAAGCGCCTAAGTGGCAGTACGTAAGAAGTTGAGGATTAGCTGCTTGATGCAGCTTGATGAAGTATCTAGATGGATGGTCTGATGTGAATTTGGGCTATGATAACAGTTGGAGTGTCGTTCTGTATGTGGTTTGTTGATGTATGCGGTAGCCAACTGGTTACTACGTACGGAACTGCTGCTTAAGCTGATAAAAGGCAATACATCGATGCAAACTCGTCATATGCCGCCGATCGTTTTCCATAATGCGATCCAGCGCATCAAGAACGGTTACCCGCTGCGTCAGGCTCCTGTCGTTCCCAGTCAGTCCTTAGGCCAGTTGACCTCGAATGACGCTGAAAGGGGAGCGTCCGAGAGTTATATGTCCGTCATGCCGATCCAAAACCAGGACCAGTACTATGGGGATGAGGAGGCTGGCCCTTCCAGCTATAGCGGTGATAGGAGCGGAAGCCAATCTGTAGAAGTCAGAGTTGAGAAGACCACCTATAATTTTTCTCGGGCCCCCGACGAGTATGTATTCGGCGATATCAGTAACAAACGGAGGACTACCAAGAAAGAAAATTGGGAGGCAGGCGAGTATCAGGGAGAAAGGGTCTGGTTTTATCATGGTAGAAAGACAGCTTACTTTAGCCGGAGAAAGATTGGGTAGTGAATATTCTCGTCAGGTGTAGCCAGATCGCCTGAACATTGTATTAAACAGCAAGTGGTCAGCTTGGAATATTGAAGGCAATATTGAAAGGACTTTTCTGGTCAATGGACTTAGCTAGTTGACAGTTTAATTGAGCCGAATGTTGTCATAAAAGAGAACACTATGCCGAGATGAGAACCACCACTCTAAAACTCCAACTTGTGCAACATCAAGCCAACAGCCTACTCCTCGATCAAGGGGCGCCTGGGCCGTGACACTCGCCACATAACCCCAGCCTTTCTTAGTCCTTTTACCGGAAATATACAGCTTATCGGTTTCGCCAACTACGATAGGTTTAATACTCCAGTCCAGGCGGAACTGACCAACAGATTCACGGTGACCGTCATAGTAATAAAGAAGCATGCCAACAACCGGTCGGTGAGAGGCGGATGTATTGATGCATGGTTGAATACCGGCCAGGCGTCGCATGCTGCACGAGGTGTGTACCCAAATTTCGTTGCTCTGCGTATAGGGACAAGGAGAGACAGATATAGGTATTCTTGGAATGTTGTCTTGGGTAGTGGTATCGCTATTCTCTAGAGCAATAAAGTCTACGTTGCGTGTGCCCCAGGCATCGGGTTGATTGTAATAGATACGGGGTGGCTTGCGAGGTATGGCAGCAACGCGCTGTGTGTTAACACTGGCATGTCCGTAGAGTCCGAATACGGCAGTGCGTCCTCGATTTGTGGTGAACTAAGATAGTTCATTAGCTTGGCCTAGCATGAGACAGATGAAAGGAGATCATACTGTTAACCCCAGAGTTTCAATCTGAAGTATCAAGCGCCCTGACCGCCTACAGATATCGGTAAGATATTCACCCTCGCTGATAGGCATGTACATCCAAAAGCAGATGGGGCCATTGATTTCTTCGAACAAACTTGTCTCTACTTCTTGGCCTCGCTTATGGGACAAGACACTGAATGTCCTGGCTCCATCAGTAGCCACAAAGTATCCAAGAACATCGGGAGAATTGCAGTCAAAAAAGCGCATACGCAGGCCATTTGAGCATTCTTTTGGCGCCTCCAGCGATAAGAGATGAATTAGACGGGGTTGAGTGGAAACTGGAAGTTGCCAGACGGGGGACTTCTTTTGCAGACCTTGGATGCCGCGAATTTTGAAACCCTACATTTGTGTTAGCTTAAGATAACACTTTCAGGTTTAGCTACCGACATCAATCTTGAATACCATGGTTGAGGGAATATCACACTGAGGCAAGTGTTCCCACCACGCGCCTGGCACACTTAGGGGAAGACGACACCATTCTTCGACGAGTTTATGCGAGACAAAGAAAATTCGACGGATGCCGAGATGATCCTTTGCTACAAACATGTCTTTGTCCGCGTTTCGGTCTTGTATGATGGGGGGCGACAGTTGGATTGTGAGTTGCCCTTCGGTGCTGTTTCGAGGCTCGTTTCCAAGGGCCTTAATATAGGACCGACCGCCGATTTTTACATACGTTGCGTATATAGGTTGATTGAGATCCAAAGTAACATCTGCAGCAACATCACTGTTGCACCTATCCACTTGCTCTTGTGATGTGAGGGCGGCGCAATCTTGCAAGAGAAGACCAGCAACCATGGCCCATAGTTCTGTGGGAAGCTCTCGAGGCCAAAACTTTGCCTGTTGCAGGCTGTAAGTGAGAGATTGTCGGATATACTGAGTTCGTCGACGCTCCTCGGTCAACGGTGGAGGAAAAGTGTAGTCCGTAGCGGAGAGGAAGGTAGGTGTTATCGCGTAGAAGCGGAATTCATAGCAGCTGCTATGGAAGCATACTATGGCTTTCGTACGAGACCTACATTCTTTCGCGAGGCACATGTGCAGTTTGATATCGAGCTCATCGTCGTAGAAGGTTGTGCGTCGGTGGAACGAAAACTCGCAGGAAACTCCGTCGTCGCCAATATCTAGCGAATAGGGTCAGCACGAGAACCGGAATAACAAAAGAATATTACGTGCTCCCGTACCTGCGACAATGGGCTCTCCATCTTGTAGTAAGAATTGGCAGAGTCTACAGCGAGCTTCTGTGATACAGTAGTAAGGCGTTGATGGATATTCAGCGTCGGCCATGGCTGTTGTGATCAGGCATAACTAAAAGGAAAGACGCAGAGATAAGATAAGAGCACGTGTGATTGGAGCGGAAGGAGAAAACCGGAACCGTTCCGCTGCGGCCACCAGTCAAATCATCAGTACGCTTATAATACTCAATACTGCATCGTTAGGGTAGCCAACCAATCCAATATAGAGAATAAAATTTAGATTATTCTATACCTATAACTGTAGCTCCTTTCTCCTGTCTCGTATTAAATTCAACATCGAATAATACCCAGCTAAACTATATTGGGCAGGTACTAAACCCCACCGAAGCCATATCCAAGGTATATGAGGTATTTAAGAACTCGAGAACCTCCATTGAGGATAAATGTCTCCTTTATACGACTTTTAAGAAGCTCATAGATACGCGTCACTTATCTGTTGTAAAAATGCCAACATCTCGCCAGGCTGTTGTTAACCTCTATGGTAAAATCGCTGATTACGAGAACACTCGATTAGCGACACACCCAATGGAGCGCGAGCTTACGTTGCGCGCGATTCGTCAAGCTCTACATACCTCCAAGACCGCTGATTCTGAGCGCAAGCGTATTGCAGACGTAGGAGGTGGCCCGGGAAAGATAGCCTTTGCACTTGCTGACCAGGGCTATCATGTCGATCTCATCGATCTGAGTCCCGACCTAATCCGTCTTGCAAAACTGGAGCAGGATCAGCGCAGTGCAAGCGCTGAGAACTCAGCACTTCTTGCGAGCATCAGTGTCGGCGACGCTTTGGAAGCAATTCCTTTGACCAAGGACTCGTATGACGCCGTTCTTCTCCTGGGGCCTCTCTATCATCTCTTGGAGGAGGCTGAGCGAAAGAAGGCGGTCGAGAACGCTCTCAGGCTCGCAAAGCCTCAGGGTGGGCTCATCTTTTGCGCGTTCGTCAGCAAGGAAGCTCACCTTAGGGACGTAGCAATGCGCGATCCTGCGAGGCTTGTCAAACAGAAAGATTTTTATGCTGCCTATGTACGTGTTAACTATTAAGTTACCTCCCAATAACATGCCTGCGGCTACATCTGACACCAGCACTAACACTCGCTTCTTATGACCAGCTTTCAGACGGCCGTTATGAAAGGTTGAACGAGAGCCTTGAGGCAGAAGTACAATCCTTCCATACGGACATTGGAAGCATACGTGGATTCTTTCAGCATTACTTCACTGACGTAGCAGAGCTCATCAGTCTGCGCTCTACAGAGGGTATCCTTGGTGGTGGGCTTGATGCCAAGCTTATTGATGCTGATAGTGAAGTCATAGAGGCGTGGGTAGATCTAATGTTTAAAGAGTACTCTGAGAAAGAAGAGTACCTTGGATCTGCAGATCATTTACTTGCTGTATTGTGCAAGAAGTAAAGAAATTAAGTATCTTAATATATATATCGAGTTTAATATATAAAGGATCTTGATATTAAATTAATAAATCTCTTATGTCTTATAGGCTAGTTCTAAATTGGCCGCTTTATAAACCTAGAGGATATGGCTTTTTATAGGATTTTATATAATATAGTTAAGAGTAATACTAGAAAGTAAGTCCATTACACTTCTCAATTCGGTTAATATAGATATTTACAATCGGTATTCATACTATAGAAGCCTGTTTATTAATAAATAAATAAATTAAATTATTTCTCAATTCAATTATATACTAATAAATTTGAAACATTTTACTGGCGTTTATCTCGAGTTCTGGGTCTCTGCATATAAAATCGGTGTCTTCGATCGCCCACTTTCCAAAGCACAGGTGTGCGGCCCCTGGGGTTGTTGAAAATTACTTCAGAAAGGTCGGCAGCATCCTCACCAATGATAGCACGTAGTGATCGCTCTTGATCTTCGAGTTGCCTGGTTTGACGGTCGATGGTTTTACTTCCCTCAGCGAAGTTGATGGCAA